>PIJE02002116.1:0-32336 GCA_002895965.2 Coryphaenoides rupestris | reverse complement strand
CCCTCCCCCCTCCCCTCCTCCTCTTCCTCCTCCTCCTCTTCCTCCTCTTCCTCCTCCTGAAGGTCTCGCTGGCGCTGGACCCACACGCCGCTGGGCTGCTCCGCGGCGCTCCAATCAGGGCTAGCATCTGGAAACCATCAGCGTAAACAAGAGCTCCCTCCTCCTCCACCTCCTCCTCCTCCTCCTCCACCACCGCCTCCACCTCCACCTCCTCCACCCCAACCCCAACCCCAAGACATCACTCAGAGAACCCAAGATGACCAAACCAGCGCACTAGCACTGTGTGTGTGTGTGTGCGTGTGTGTGTGTGCGTGTGTGTGTGTGTGTGTGCGTATGTGTGTGTGTGTGTGTGTGTGTGTATGTGTGTGTGCAGTACCTGCGTTGGTTCCCTCAGCTTGAAATGTGAAGGCCTGTTTAGTTTGGTCGCAGTCCAGAAAAGATCGATGTGCAAGATGCCTTCTGCAAGCCACCGGTGCAATTCCTGTCTCTGCCATGTCGGAGATTTAAATCACAATATTTCGCTTTGCTCTTTAGCCACGGCGCTTCGTGATAAGGCTCGTAATTGCCTCAATGCTACCCTTGCATGCTACGCTAGAATGCTACGTTAGAATGCTACGCTAACAGGCTACGCTAGAATGCTACGCTAACAGGCTACGTGGACGCGGTTTGTCTTCCCAGCGGTGTAATTAAATGAGACGACGATCCTCCTTAAACCACACCGTATCTTAAAACTCTGGCTGCTGACCCCTCGGACTACCGTGTTCCCTTAATGCCAGGGTACCGTTTACGAGGCCTCTCCGCCGCCACTCGGGTCGTTAAACTCACCGGTCGGGTCGAGCGGCGTCGTTCAGTAAAGTGATAGCGTTTTGTTGTGTGACCCGATGGCCTGGCTCTGGGACTGCGCAGGGGCCTTGTGCCGCTGCTGACGGTATCCGGCTCGTGCAGCTTTGTGTTTTTGTGTGAGGAGCTATGCTGAACCAGATACCGGCCAGAGTGCCAGCGGCGAAGCTATATTTAAATAGAAGCTGTCTGTTCCCCAAGCCGCGTGCATAGGGCCCGGCGGACATAAAGATGTCGGAACCGTGTTACTTTCACGACGCCATAAGTGCCCCGCTAACGCGAAACAGACGATAACACTCGACGCAACGGTAACGCTACTCTCTGTGCCGCGGGGTCAAAATAATCCCTGGCAAATCCCTGGTCGTTATGTTCAATAGCGGTGTTACCGATTATAGGTTATGAATTCATATGTACCGTTCTATGCAGGCCTTTGTTTATGTGCTCGATCATTTTGTACAAGTGTTCCACTATTCAGCCACTTTTACCAACGTAACTTGCAGTGAGTTCCAGTACACGTCATTAATGAGCATGTGGGGGTTCCGGGGCGTCCTTGCTCAAGGGTTCCTGCAGGTAGACTGCATGGCTTTGGGTTTTGAACTGTTATGCTCTTCTGCCCCCCGTTTTGTAATGTTAATGTTTTTCCACTGGCTGCTCGTCAGTAGCTCAGTATAGAACGTGGTCAGGGCGACATATAGCATGGAATCCACGCTTAATTTAACTCTCTATCTCTATCACTGCTGCCCCTCTGTCCCGCCCCACTGTCCCGGGCTTGCTCTGAACCCGGTACCGTCGGGGTCCGGGGTCTATTCTTAAAGAAAGGTCTCATGTTCTCGGGGAACCATTTATTTTAGCTACCGGCGTGCGCCTCGGTATTTCGTCCCCCCCTATAAAAAGCGTTGTACTCACAACAGCGCGGCCCAGTTGCTTCCTCAGGTATAAATACGCCAAGAGGCTCTGGGCACGCGCGGTAAGGTCGAGCGCCGCACAGCATCGGCCTCGTATATATCTCACCGGCGGGGACGGACGGGCCGCAGATCGGCCAAAAAAACGGTCCGAGGCCCTCAGACGCGGAGATAAAACGAGGAATTTTAAGCCACCGGACTTCCACGCGGCATTTAAAACCGCAGTTAAAACACATTTCATGCTGAGGTCAGAGTGTAAACCGTTTACAAGCCTCCGCGACCGCACGGCATTGCGGCAGGACGGCGGTTCGGCTGTTATCTCGCCGTGATACAGAGACACTGCACCGCACTACACACACTGGTACACTGCCGAGAAAAAAAATAGAAGAAGAAGACAATGATGATGATGAAGACGAATTGTTGCCAACCGACCGTCCATCTGCAGCCGCACGGACCGGCTGAGTCTAGGACAAGGCTTGTTCTGTGTGTCGAAGAAGAAAATACAAACAAAGAAACAAACAAACTCAGTGAGCCGGCCCTCTGCGCACATATTATGGGGATCTGGTGGAGTTTCATAGAGCTGCTAACGGAACGTTCTCGTGTTTTTGTCGTTTTTTTTTGGTCTCGAGCAGCCGGGAAGTTTGGACAAAACAACACGAAGCCGAGCCTAAAACAACACGAACGCGATACTTACGACATGTAAACACGAAGCACAAGGGCCTGAGAGAGAGAGCTGGGCCTACAAGACGTCAAGAGACGAGCTGCGCACACCGGTGACCATAGCGTGGATCTCCTCGAGTCCCTTCGCAGGCTTCAGGGAAACGGTGACTCATGAGTCACGACGAGCGTCCTGTCGCCCGGCCGCATCGCTCTTATCCTCCGGCCCGCGGAGGCGGGCCGGAGGATAAGAGCGATGCGGCCGGCGACGGGACCCCGTCGAGTCGGCGTTCCCCGAAGTGATGTCACGGACGTCGGAGCGTTGTGTAACAGGAAGCGGCCCCGGATTAAGCGCCTCCAATACAGGGCCGTGATCAGCGTCATGTCAACGTTGTCCTTTTTGCAATTGCGGCCGATTAAATAAACGGATAAAGTAATTAAATTTAGATAAATATCCCGCAGACTTTTTCTACGAAATTCTCTCCTCACAATAAACAAGTTGATCCGAGGAAAACAGTTCTTCCAGAAGAAGTTGGCTTTGTTTTTGTGACAACATTCCAGTTCTGGGAAAAGCTTCCAAAACACGAGACAAACAGAACAATTGCTTAGTGCCATAAATGATACACGATAGACAATACAATTATATTTAGTGGGTTTAAGTTATGAGACGGCAATGAAGCAACGTGAAATCCACATTTGTTTTTCTACCTTTGTTTTGCTTTATTTGTGACCCACAAAATCTCTGGTGGATTTGAACAAACTTTTTAAGATATTATGTCAGTTGAGATTCCTGATGAATCGTCTAGATTTCACGTCACTGAATCCTCTCTGCTCTTTGCCCCGACCACAGTACTACACACACACCGTGTTTGTGTTTGTTCGCTTTTTTTTCCGATTTCGCGTTCCCGTCTTGCGACATCTCCTTTCCGGTAACGGGTTAGTCCGCACAGCTGCAGCCGCAGATCTCTCCGCTCCGCGTCCTTAGCGGGCCAGAAGCGTCTTCCCAGAGTCCTGGGTTTCCAGAGGTTTCCAGAGGTTTCCAGAGGCCCCGGCTTTACAAATCTGCTACGCATCTCCGTGTCGTGTTTGGGAGGAGGGCTGCTTTCCTCCATCAAGTCACACAAGACTGGTGTGTTTGTTAAAAACCCAGTCTCTGTCTGCGTCTGTACCCCTACTCCCCACTGCCTGCCTCGCTCTCATCCGCTGTTGCTCTCAGAAATCCTCGCAGCTCATAAATATACCAACTGATCCTTGGAATTCAAAGTAAGAGCCAAAAGCCGCGCCCCCCATTTCCTAATTTCCCTTTTCTCATACGACGAGCGCTCTCTTCCCAGGTGTGGTGTCCCAGGTGTGGTGTCAGTTCACCAGATCCCGGCTCTAAACACATCTACTGGGGGCCTATAAATGAACCAATGTGCAGAGACCGATTGATCCCTGGAATTCAAAATAAAAGCCCCCATTTCCTCATTTCACTTGACTCAGATTAACAAGACGTCTCAGACCACAGGTGTGGTGGTGGTGTCCGCTCCCCACAGCCCTGGCCTAGACACAGTCACCCGGGGCCCCTGAGGGCCTGCGGTTGGAATCAGAGATCAGAAGGGGCCCTTGGTTTGAAACTACCCCACCCCTCTCTCCTCTCTCGCCCTCATCCACCTCCTCCTCCCTCCACTCTCCACCTCCTCCTCCCTCCACTCTCCTCCTCCTCCTTCTCCACTCTCCGCCTCGTCTCACAACCTCCTCCGCTGCCTCCTCTCTCCACCTCCTCTCTCCTCTCCCCTCTCCTACTCCTCTCCTCATTCTCTCCCCTTCCTCCTCCTCCTTCTCCTCCCTCCTCTCTCCCCTTCCACTCTCCACCTCCTTCTTCCCTCCTCTCTCCCCTCTCTCCCTCTCTCCCCTCCTCCTCCTCCTCCTCTCCCTCCACTCTCCACTCCTCCCTCCACTCTCGCCACCTCCTCCCTCTCCCCTCACTCTCCACCTCCTCCTCTCCCCTCCACTCTCCACCTCCTCTCTCCTCCCTCCTACTCCCTCCACTCTCCACCTCCTCCTGCTCCCTCCACTCTCCACCTCCTCCTCTGCCTCCTCTCTTCCCGTCCCCTATCTTTCCTCTCCTCTTCTTCTCCTCTTCTCCACCGCCCCCCCCTTCTTTCTCCTCCCTCCACTCTCCACCTCCTCCTCTCCCTCCCGCTCTCCACCTCCTGCCTCTGCCTCCTCTCTTCCTCCCTCTCTTAACTCCTCTCTCCTCTTTCCTCTTTTCCTCCCTCCACTCTCACACCTCCTCCTCTCCCCGTCCACTCTCCACCTCCTCCTCTCCCCTCCCTCTCCGCACCTCCTCCTCTGCCTCCTCTCTCCTCTTCTCCTCTTCTTCCTCTCTCCTCTTCTCTTCATTCTCCTCCACCTCCACGCTCCACCTCCTCCTCCTCCTCCTCCTCCTCCTCCATCTCCACCCACAGTTTCAGTCAAGGTTATAATTGATCTATAAACATGTGTTGTTTCCATGCTGTGCAATTATCTGCATAATTCATCCAAAAACACATTGACCCAATTTAAAACATTGTGTCAACACCGCAGTGTTCACGAGAGCTTACGAGAGATTTAATCTTTGGACAGATGAAGGTTTTGCCGTGTGGACTGGCGCCCACTGCATGGGCGAATCACCAGTTGAGAATCACGATATATATACTAATATAATCCGCAGGGTTAATATGATCACGAGACCCTCCCTCTTTATGTGAGACACATGTCGTCTTCACATTCACATTCACTTTCCATCCGGTTTTCTCTTTGAAACACACACACACACATGAGGGAAACACTCCAAACCACCACTCCTCTGTCTGTTTCCCATTAAAGCTATAGATTATAGAAACTGTGCAGTAAAATATCTCTGGGGATGAAATCACTCCGAGATCGTTGATTGAATTATGACGAGCAACAATGTTCCAGCGGTGTTGATGGCTGTACACCGTGTCACTCTGGAAGACCTGACCTGTCTGTCTCTCTGTCTCTCTCTCTGTCTCTCTGTCTCTTTCCCTTTGTCTCTCTCTGTCTCTCTCGCCCTCTGTCTCTCTCTCGCTGTCTCTCTCTCGCTGTCTCTCTCTCTTTCTGTCTCCTTATCTCTCTCTCTCCCTCTGTCCCCCCCCCCCGTCTCTCTCCCTCTGTCTCCTTGTCTCTCTGTCTCCTTGTCTCTCTCTCTCTCTTCGTCTCTCTCTTTCCTTCCTCTCTCCCTCTGTCTGCCCCCTCTCTGTCTCTCTCTCCCATCTATCTATTCTCTCTCTCTCCCGCCCTCCCTCTCAGCCACGGAGGCTTCGTGGAGCCTTTGCAGTGACTGGAAGGGGGAGGTCAAGGGTCACGCTGCAAAAACATTCCCATAGTGCACCTCCCCCCCCCCCCCACCCCCCCCAGAGTGCCTCCTCCCAGAAACCAGAAACTTCCCCCTCAGTGTCCGGGGGGGTTGGTGGATACGATGGTCTAGAAAATGTACTGTAGATGTTTTATTATGCAACAGTTAAACGCTGCGTGAATGGAAGTTGCTATGGAGGTCGGTTTTAACGCGAAAAAACGTTTTGAATAGCAATGCTCGCAAGTGACACACTGCGAGTTAAGAGTTAAGACACAAAGGCAGCACCACGCATAAATACACACACGCGCACGCACACACACGCACGTACACACACACACACACACACACAGACACACACACAGACACAGACACACACACACACAGTGGGTCCTGGAGATGGCTAGTGAGAGAGAGGGGGGGTTGTGTGTGTGTGTGTGTGTGTGTGTGTGTGTGTGTGTGTGTGTGTGTGTGTGTGTGTGTGTGTGTGTGTGTGTGTGTGTGTGTGTGTGTGTGTGTGTGTGTGTGCATGTCTGCAGCAGAAAGATTTCAATTACCTTGAACTGAAGAAACCAAAACAATTACCCAATAAAGCGAAACAAAATGCACCGAGGTGTCCTATCGTCTGTATGTCAACACAGCGACAATGAGAGCGCCTCGAAAAACGCCTTCTCTCTGCCCCACCCCACCCCACCCAAACCCAGTAACCCCACCTAAACCCAGTAACCCCACCTAAACCCAGTAACCCCACCTCAACCCAGTAACCCCACCTCAACCCAATAACCCCACTCCACATACCAAGGGTTCAGCCAACTGGACCCCAGGGGTTTACTTTGAGTGGGGGGGTGGAGGAGGAGGTCGTGGTGGTGGTGGTGGTGGTGGTGGTGATGAAGGTCGTGGTGGTGATGGAGGTGGTGATGGAGGTTGTGGTGGTGATGGAGGAGATGGCGGTGGTGGTGGTGGTGGTGATGGAGGAGGTGGTGGTGGTGGTGATGGAGGTGGTGGTGGAGGTGGTAGTGGCGGTGGTGGTGTTGGTGTTGGAGGTGGTGGTGGCGGTGGAGGTGGTGGTGGTGGTGGTGCTGCTGCTGCTGGGGACAGTGGTGGTGGTGGTCATGATGGAGGTGGTGGTGGTGGTGATGGAGGTGGTGCTGGTGGTAGTGGTGGAGGTGGTCGTGATGGTGGAGGTGGTGGTAGTAGTGGAGGTGGTAGTGGAGGTGGTGGTGTTGGTGTTGGAGGTGGTGGTGGTGGTGGTGCTGGTGGTGTTGGTAGTGACGGTGGTGGTGGAGGTGGTGGTGGTGGTGGTGGTGGTGGTGGTGGTGGGGGGTGATGCCACCACCCTGACATGTGGGGCAGATCTTCCCTTGGATACCACACAATGGCCGCCTTAGTGACCCCCACTGTGTGGAGGACCCAATGAATCCCTCCGCCCTCTCCACCCGGGGCTGAAGGTGCCCACATAATGCCCTACAGTGTCAGACACTGAACCCTGCTAGCCTGCATCACAGTCAGCCAGTCGGTCAGCCAGTCAGCCAGTCGGTCAGTGAGTCAGTCAGTCAGTCAGTCTGGCCTCCCATCGATGCCTGTATGGTCACACGATGTGCCAAAAGCACAACTTGTTGACGACGCCGGCGATGTCTGACATCATCGTCTCTCGCTGGCGGCGGACGACAGCCCACGCCCGATATGCCGTCATTTAAAAAACATCCCTCGTCTGACAGCCAATCAGATTGCTCGGCCTTGGCGTTGGAGCGGAGCCTCGGAGCCCAGAACGTTCCCCTGCGGAGTTCTTCTGACGCCGAAGACGTTTCCAGAGGGGAGGGAGGTTGTCTGCTCGGCCAAGCGAGTTGGAGGTCTTCTCCCGACGCCTGTGTTGTTCTAACGGTGCTTTGGTGCTTCTCTTAGTCTGCCATTTATATTATTCGTCATTTGTAGCTGAAGCTTTCATCCAAAGTGATGTATTATCCAGTACAGGCTCTAAGATGACTACAGGTGGACTAGTGTGGATGTTGGGGTGCAAACCCAGAAGATAAATTCATATATAATAGAATACAAATAATAAAAGATCATACTTGCACTCCTACTACAGTTTGTTTGGGACGCAAACATTTTAACCACTAGCCTATCTATCCTGCCCTCTATTTAGCATTTTAATATGTGGATATTAACATGAGTGTTAATACGACGACCTCCTTGTGGTGGGACGATCTTCACCTGAACACGCGTGTCTCAGAGCAGCAGACGAGAACAACGGAGCCCAGCGGCGGTGTTCAGAGCCCTCTTGTTCTGGAAGACACTGTGTCCTTGTTTCTCTTTTTTTTTCGCTTCACTCCTTGACTTGCATAAGTCCTGCTGGGCCGCGGGTTTGTTTGAATTCCCTCTCGCGCAGTTTGGTTTGGCCCGGGAGCGCGGTCTTACGAAACATTACAAATTAAAATAAAATCACGTTGAAAGTAAACGCAGGGGGGGGAGGGGATTTCCGGTGCTGTGTACACAGGAGAGCCAAACACAAAACCTGGATCTAACTAATCTGATCTCATCTCCGACACCAAAGCGAATGGGTCACGGCGGCTTCCCCCGCGAGGTCAATTTAAGGGCATTTAATGTGCAACGTTAACAGTCATACTGTCACGGCCACAAAATAGCGAATGCGTGAATTGAATTCGTGAAAGCGATCGTCGTCTCGTGTGTGGGGAGCATGACTCGTTCAGATGCAAACTTTATTCTATCGCGTCGCTTCACAGACGCAACGGCTCGACCTGACCGTCATCGCAGTGTGATGACAACAGCCTTGCATCAGAGAGAGAGAGAGAGAGAGAGAGAGAGAGAGAGAGAGAGAGAGAGAGAGAGAGAGAGAGAGAGAGAGAGAGAAGAGAGAGGAGAGAGAGAGAGAGAGAGCGAGAGAGAGAGAGAGAGAGACATACAGAGAGAGTCAGAGAGAGATTCAGAGAGGGAAATAGATACAGAGTCAGAGAGAGAGAAAGACAGAGATGCACAGAGTCAGAGATACAGGGAGAGACATACAAAGAGAGGGATTCAGAGACAGAGAGGCAGAGCGAGAGAGAGAGAGAGAGAGAGAGAGAGAGAGAGCGAGGGTTTCAGCATTACGGTTATCACAACAGGAAGAGGCCTGGCTGTTTGGGAAACCAAGAGAACTCCAGAGTTCGGACGGAACACCGAGCAGCTGCCAGGAAACCGTGTTTTATCTCTCGCTGCTTTTAGTTCCCTTTGTTGAAGCAGAGTTCTCCGTCCGCTCCGACACCGGTTCTGTCTCACATCGCTCTCTGTCTCTCTCTCTGTCTCTGTCTCTCTCTCTCTCTGCCCCTCTCTCTCTCTCTCTCTCTCTCTCTCTCTCTCTCTCTCCGGCCTTCTAAGGGTCTGAGCAGAGCACTAAATTAATATCCGTCAGGCTCCCACGCAAACGACGACGACGACAGCGAAACACGGCCGAATGTCCTCGCACCTCCGTGGGTTTTTTCACGGACGAAATGCCAGATATTGCCTGACGTGACGGTCAGGCAAAGAGGAGGAGGAGGAGGGAGGGAGGGAGGGAGGGAGGGAGGGAGGATCGGAGAGGAAGAACAGTTCGTATTCCCCCCTGAAACGTTGAGAGCTGGCATGAGGACCGGCGACCCTGGAGAGCGAGATAGATGGGAGCGTCGGGAGGTAGAAGACACACGAAGATCAACGCCATCTTGCTTTGGCTGAGGGTCCTGGAAGTCGCAGAGCGTGTAACAAATAGCAGCCCTGTGTTGTAATTAGATCGCGTTCGTGACGGCGAGAGAGTCCGTAATCACAGCTCCAGCGCAGATATATAGCGAGAGAGACAATCCCGCTATTCAGAGACGGCGCCCGAGGGGTGGAGGACATCTCTAACTACATCAGTCGCCCCCGCCCCCCCCCCCCCCGTCTCCACCCTAAAGACCGCCGGGTCTGATGTCTGACAACGCACACATTTGTTGTGTTGTTGTTGTTGTTGTTGTTGTCGTCGACTTGTGTAGAGCACGGCCGACACATTGAATATTTAAGGCATTTTAACGAGAATCGTAAAAAAACATCACGCCTGCGCGGGCGAAGAACAAAATCGCAAAAGAAGCTTCACGCTGTTTCATTGAGAGACATTCCTCGGCTGTGTTTTGTCGCGGGGCGGCAGACCCTCTGGGGTTCAGGGGGTCGATCACGTGACCCGAAGCAGCCATTTTTTTTTTTACTGGTTCAACTCACTGGCCTCCGTTACCGCATCACTTCCTGGGGCCTACATCTACAACTCCCAGCTGCCCTCAGAACCCCCCCCCCCCCCCCCGCCGCCGCCAAAGAACGACGAACAAACAAACATTCCTAAACGCAAGCGAATCGGCCGAGGCTCTGTGGCTGACGCTAAACAAATTGTGTGTAATTGGGAATCGTGAATTGACTCTTATCTTTCTCTGTTACTTTTTGAATCGTGTCGTACTCAGGCCCTCAGGTTGCCCAGTGTATATGCTGTTAACAATATTATGAATCTGTTATTATTGGAGCGAAAGGACATGGAATTTGGGTGTCACCTCGGCCACCTAAATGACTCATTTTCCATCGGAAAATCACAGCGAGCCGTGATGTCATAACTGCGCTAAATAAATACTTGATGTGCCACGTGCAGCAGGGCGAAGAAAACGAAAAGAAAAAAACACACACGCGCACACACACACACACACACGCACACACACACGCGGACACGCACACACACACACACACACACGTTGCACGCAAGCCTGTCTCTTTGGCAGTTCGCTGGAGTACATAAATTGGGTCGAAACAACAACAAACAATCACAACCTGGGGTGTACACAAACAAACGGGATGGAACACGGTACCCTACAGCACGCAGCTGTGTGTGTGTGTGTGTGTGTGTGTGTGTGTGTGTGTGTGTGTGTGTGTGTCTGTGTGTGTGTGTGTGTGTGTGTGGTGTGTGTGTGACTGACCAGGAGGGATTATGTTCACCGTTTGACACAATGGGCAAGCAGCTCCTGAATGTCTCACCTTCTCACGGGCAAGGTGTGAGCGAGTGAGCCCCAGTCTCTCTCTCTCTCTCGCTCTCTCTCTGTCTCTCTGTATGTCTCTCTGTCTCTCTTTCTCTCTCTCTCTCTCTCGCTCGGTCTCTGTCTGTCTGTCTGTCTCTCTCTCGCTCTCTCGCTGACATTTATTCTCTCTCTCAAAGGTTCAAAGGTCTTTATTGCCGTAGAAAACCCACATTGATATTGCATAGGATAGGAGATAATCAAAGTAGAATTGAAATCTACTGTATATATAAATAAAATCCTCTCTGTCTCTTTCTTTCTCTCTCTCTCCCTCATTATCTCTATCAATCTGTCTATCCATCTACCGGTATCTCTCTCTATCTCTCTCTCTCTCTTGGTCTCTCTGTCTCTCTGTCTCTCTCTCTATCCATCTATAACTATAGTATATCTATAGTGTATAGCGTCTTGCTAACTGAACTAAAGGCGCATTATCACGGTGATAATGCAGACTGTGTGCTGATCACTGGACTTCATGTGTTTCTGATCATCACTCTGACTGTAACGTCGCCAAGCCTGCTGCTCTGGTCCCTCTTAAAAGCGTATCTGCTCTCCCTCTCTCTCTCTCTCTCTCTCTCTCTCTCTCTCTCTCTCTCTCCTCTGATAATAATAATAACCATTCAATGAAGACATTAAAATAACATAAAGGTCTGGAGAGGCTCCAAGGAGCGAAGGAGAAGCAGCAGTACCCGATAAACAGCCCAACCCGGATCAAACTTGTTCTGTTGTTGTCCGTGTTTGTAGCACTCCATAAAACGCTATAGTAGTCGAGTCATATCCTCCCCTGTTGATTTATCTGTCGGGCTAATCGTCCTACACAACAACACAACAACACAAGTAGCACTCCATTAAACGCTATAGTAGTCGAGTCATATCCTCCCCTGTTGATTTATCTTGTCGGGCTAATCGTCCTACACAACAACACAACAACACAAGTCACCTCTCCGGGTCATTGTGTTTCCTCCAGCAAAGCCACCAAACGGCAAACGTTCTCCAAAAGTCTCCATCCCGCAAAACACAGTTAATTGACGGCCATGAAAATAGACCTCGATCCCTCGGGCCGGCAGGAGGTGGCGAGAGGAGGCTCACACTGAGCGGGGATTTCTAGAGAGAAAAGCCAGCGGAACGTTCCCTCGAATCCGTCTGATTCCGTTCCGGGCAGGAAATCGTTGTTTGTGATTGTTTGTGATTTCATCTTTTTACGTTCATCTTGATGAGAACAGTGAGGGTGGGGGGTCGGGGTCGAGCGAAGGGCGTTCACACGGGGGAACCGAAGAACCGCAAAATCGAGATTCAAATCTTTCCGTTAATCTTTACGAGAACACAGCAGGCGAGGCGAGGCGAGGCGAGGCGAGGCGAGGCGAGACGAACGTTGACCACGGCAGGACTAACCGTTGACAGCCGGTGATCTGTTCACCCCGCGGCCCACAGAGTCGACCGTTAGTGACCGTCAGCGGAGGACATGTTGACAGGCGGTCAAACTGCTCGTAACTGAGGGGGGTCGCGCGGCCTCGACCTCGACCTCACTTTCCACAATAAAAGCCGGTTTACATCACATCACCTCTTCTGCTCTCCGTCTGGCTGTGTTGTCTCTCGTATGTACCGATCAACACGTCGCCCGGAGCATCTACACAAAGCTGTCGCGCTGCAGGGGACAGACAGGCATCGCCGTTCTTTCCACGAGCGCGAGAGGAGAAGCGAGTAAGCGAGTCGTAAAGGAAATTAGACCATAAAACGTGATAAGTGACGCGACACGGAGGTCAGAGGAGCTGTGGTAATCGACTAACTCCAGCGTGTCACTGAAGCCGCCGGAGAAAAACGATTCTGAAGGGCAGAGCGACAAGACGGCGGAAGGATTTCAGGTGTCCCCGTTCAGAGGTTCAGTCACCCGGCTACAGGGTGGGTCGGCTTCCTGCTGAAGAATCTACATTTTGCATTTTCATTTCATTAACTTTATGAGTATTTAGTTACGTCGCAATGAGCCACAAATCCAAGTCATGGATGTCACCGTGTTACAGATCCTCGTTTTTTTTTTGTTGCTGCACCCGTTTATCCAAAGCGTCGAACACACCGAACCATGAGATGGTACATTCCTAGCATCGCTGGCGCCGGTGGGAATTGAACCCCCAACCCTGACCCGTGCTAATGCCACGCTCTGCCAGCTGAGCCTCCACAAGCCCACTTGCAGTCAAACGTTTATTACGCTAGCGCACGTTTAATAAACTTTAATAAACTGTGCTTCACACACACACACACACACACACACACACACACGCACACACACGCACACACGCTCTGTAATGGAAGCGGGAACTTTCTTTTCCCTCCCAAATCACAACATGTAAACCGTTTCACGCTGGGATTTTAACGAGACACATAAATGCAGGCGTGATGAAAAGATGATGGCGGCGGTGTTCTCAACGCGGCGCGAACATGAGGTTTCTAACGTATGTACGGACGGGGGCCGCCAGATCGCTCCGAGCGGAGTGCCGGCTGCCCGGAGAGAGCCTCCTGCGTTCCCGCTGGCTCGCTCACAAACATCTGAAACACAAACCAGGACCCGCTTGCGTGTGATCGGAGTTCCACCTCCTGCAGGATTAGGCCCCGCAGCGACGGATCGCTCTGACTGCCAATGCCAAGGTCACTATGTCTCCATAAAACAAAATGTTGGCGCTTTCCACAGACCCACCGTAGAAACGTCAACCCTGGATTAAATGGTAAATGGATTGCAAGCGTTTTTATCCAAAGCTCTTGACAGTATTGCCTCACATTCACCCATTCATACACCGACGGCGGTGCCAACCATGCAAGGTAACAACCAACACGTCAGGAGCAGTTAGGGTTAGGTGGTGTCTTGCTCAGGGACACCTCAACACTTAGCTAGGAGGAGGGGGAGGAGCCCGGGGATCGAACCAGCGACCTTCCTGTTGTGTTGCCAGACAACCGCTCTCATACCCCCTGAGCTACTGCTGCCCAGCATGCACCTCTGTGGTTCCATCTCCTCGACAAACTGATCATCACAGCGTCGCGGTTCTACAGAGCAACCACAGCAGGTAGGAAGGAGAGGTGAAGGTACGAAGACGGTGGGATGGAACATGACGGACGTTCTCCTGGAGACGGCGGTGGACAGCTGATCTAAACGCCACACGTCACGCGGGCGGCGGCCAGCGGACGATATTCCGCGGGACGGCGGCTCTTTCACGAGCCTCCCTGAGAGACGGCCTCGTCCATCACGAACGGCGGAGGAGGAGGAGGAGGAGGAGGAGGAGGAGGAGACAGCGATCTTTAAGAGCACATCTGCTGCACGTTAACGGGGCCGTACAGCCGAGCACCCGCTCCCCCGCCATACAGGAGGAGGGGACGAGGAGGAGGAGGAGGAGGCGAGAAGGGATAGGGAGACCAGGCGCGACCTTTGACCCGGAAGCAATAGATGGGCACAAGCGGTTTAGAGAAGGAAAGAAATGGAGAGAGAAAGAAAGACAAGGAGACAGAAAGGAAAGATGAAAGAATGGAAGAAAGATGTAGATAGACGACGTGGAACAATGTGTTATCACCGTAACTATGGGGAAATGTACACAACATCGATAAATCTCATGATCTTCTTATGAATTCAAAATACCATTCTGAACAATGGTATTTGAATATAGGTTTAAAATACGGCAGCAGACTAAATGTATTCGTTAGTCTCCTTTCTCACTGTATTTCAAGCCTCATATTTGATCATTCTATTAGAATTATCATTTCATCACCTCATCATAATTAAATTACCATACCATTGAGAGACGATAAGACAAACGATAAGATTTGAATGATCAACCCAGCCCTATAAATAGCAGACTTCCAGAAGGGGGACACGAACCCTTACCAACCGACCATCGTTATTTAAGACACATTTTGATCGTGACTGTCGAGTGGTGTGGCAAGAAATAAAGAAATAAATAACAACACACACACACACACACACACACACACATGACTACAGAAGACAGAAGCCTTCCTGTTTAACAAGTAGGTCAGCCCAGAGAGAGAGAGAGAGAGAGAGACAGAGAGAGAGAGAGAGTGGGGGATCCGATTGACGACTCGGCGGACTCACCTGGGGACAGTCTTTGATGTAGTGCCCTTGTTGAAGCACAGGTGACACAGGTAGTTGGGCGGCGGCCTCTTGCTGGGCTTCCGCTGGTCCGAGGAGAGCGACAGGTCGGAGAAGTGGTCCGTCAGCGAGTTCAGGCCGTCCACGATGTTGTTGAGCGAGCCGTACGGCGACACGTTCTTGTAGACGGTGTTGTTGTTCAGCGCCTGCGAGCACACGGAACACAGAACATAGAACACACTCCCGGGCGTCAGGATGGGGCGCGCTTGATTCGTTCGTTCAGACGCTGTCAAGAAACGCGATGGGATTTATTCTGAGAAGCGTCCGTTCTGGAACACGGAAGCTGTGAGCCGTGAGTGATCGGTCGTGTAACCGCTATTCTTCAGTGAGGGTGCAGTGGTGGTACCGTGGCGTAGCTGTTATGCAGGCAACCTAGCAATTTTGAAACTTAGCCTCGCAATTATGAACGCTTGAAACCTGCTCTGTTCCTATTCTTAAACCGGTTCTATTCTTGTCTTTGTGCACCGCAGTGATATACAGTATATTGCTATTGTCTCTTTCAACAAATGTACTTATTGTAAGTTGCTTTGGATAAAAGCGTCCCTAAATGTAAATGTAAATGTAAATGTACTGGGTTCCATCTCCCTCAGCCTACCAGTAGATGTCCAGAGCAAGAGGCCCCCGTGCCGCTTGTTAACAGGGGGCCCGATTACACCACCACCTGTGAGCGTGATGAGCCATTACAAGCCCTTTCAAAGTTTACGTCACGTGACTAAAATTGTCATTTTTGACACGGTGACATCACAAGTGGGAGTGTCCACCTGCAGACGTACGCTGACTCGATCGGACTACCCACTGGTGAGACCGTGCCGACTGGTAAACTAACCTAGTCGGCATATACTGCACATCCTCGGCTCGCACCTGGTGGTGTAATAGGTGCCCTGAACTCACGATGAGTCTCTTTGGGCAAAAGTGTCTGTGCTGAGAGACTAAATAATAAAAAGTGAAAAAGACAAATTAGCAATAAGCCAGCCAAGTATTTTCTCTTGTGCAAAAAATCCCCCCCCCCCCCCCCCCCCCCATCGCCCGCCACAAGGAAAAAAACAACTTCTCCAAGATCTCCTCCTCTCATTAAAGACAGAACCTCTGGCCCGGAGCCCGGCTGTGCTTATGAACTGGAAGATAAACTGAGAGAGTGTGTCCACATGAGAGTGACGCGCACCACGGACGACGATGACTAGGCCACCCCACCCCCCACCCAGGCCCCACCTCTCGGCAGGGGGGGGGGTGGTGGGACTGTCACCCACCACGCACTGTTGGACACATGCACACACACACACACACACACACACACACACACACACACACACACACACACACACACACTAGACACACCTGCGGAAATTCAAACAAGCTGCCCCCGCTGAATACACCGTACTGAATACGACCCCCCCCCCCCTCCCCGCCGCCTCTTCGTCGCTCACGGCTCTTGGAAGCGAGCTCGATGCTCTCTCCAAAATATGGTTTAGATATACCGTATATGATATTTTCTGGGCACGCCATTTGTCGAAGGAAATCAATCATGTGATCACCACGGCCGTCACAGAATGATCCGCATTGTTCCGTCGCGACGCCTTTATTATCCCAAACAAAAACTCAGTAGAACTCTGCAGATCCTGCAGAGTGGAAACACTCCGAGGTCCACCGGCTGCCTGGAGACCTGCCTGGAGACCCTCCTGGAGATCTACCTGGAGACCCTCCTGGAGACCTCTGGAGACCTTGGAGACCTCTGATCTGGAACCTTGGAACCTGGAACTTAGACCTCTAGACCTCTAGAACTTGTCTGATGTGGCACTGCTCATTGGACGCACAGCAAAATGTGCGTGCAATGTGCGCCCAATGAGAAGCGGAGTTGTGACTCTGTGTCGGTTGTGACACGTACGGGAAACGACGCTATGCACACAACAACACACACACGCTCCCACACACACACACACGCACACACGCACACACACACGCGCGCACACACACACACACACACTCTCTCTCTCTCTCTCTCCCCCTCTCTCTCTCTCTCTCTCTCTCCTCTCTCTCTCTCTCCTGGTGGATCTGTGGGTACATTGATAATAAAAGCTAAAGAATACCTTTTTGGTTTTGGTTTGCCAACTTAGCACATTTTATCTGCCTGTTATCACTTGTGTCTGCATCCATGGCCACCACACACACCAAGACACACACACACACACACACACACACACACACACACACGCACACGCACACGCACACACACACACCACACACACACGCACACGCACACCCACACACACTACCACAGACGTATTATGTAATGTGAATGATATGTCCTCAAATCTTCCTAAATAAAAGGGGCCGAGACTTCGAGGACGTGACGAGTGTAGGGTAAATAATACTGTGTGGACTTGAGGTTTCTTAGAAGGCTCGCCAAGAAATATGTTCTCGTCTAAAAGGGTGTCGTTCACTGGCAAACACCAGCACTCACACATGTCACATACACACGTGTTATGTTCAGGTTTCGATTGTGACGTCCTTATTGTCGAGGGGGACTTTAATGGGTCATTCAGCTGGGTTTGTCTCGTCGATATTCCTGCCACCACCACCACCACAACAAGCCCCTGGGCGACCCGGGTCTTACTTTACACCGGGGATGTAAATTGGGACTATTACCCCGGGGATGTATATATCTGGTGTATGTGTGTGCGTTTGGTGTATATATATATGTTGTGTGTGTGTGTGTGTGTGTGTGTGTGTATATATGTGTGTGTGTGTGTGGTGTGTTAATGTGTAAGTTAACGATTAAATAATTAAAATATTAAACAATTCAACTGAATACTAAGACTAAGACTACTGTAAATGATTAATGATAAAACCTGTCGTCACCCACCAACGGACACTATCTTATCTTGTAAACAAAGTATAAATATAGTATAAAGATATAAATATAGTTATATAAACTCCCCCCCCCCAATAAAACTCGTATAAACTTATACCCCACCCCCCCCACAGAGGTTATATGTCATATGATATTAATGGTCAAATGGTAGTCTGTACTGTCGTTTTACTGTACTGTTTGTTATCATTATGTTCAGGTACACCTCTACACGTGGGTAAGTGGAGTAAGGACACGTCGACCTTCTTCAACAACTCTATCAACCTCAACTACACACCCGACACCTACAGAACCTCTAGAACGCAGAACCACGTCGGCTCCAGGCCCACTCTCCTCAACGGGAGCCCAGACTTCCGCAGCTTGCGCGACCACCAGACCACCACGCGCAGGACGTCCCTGTCCATCTGGGTCAAGTCCTCGACGCGGCCGACCATGTGCCCCGGTGACGACCACAGATAGCGTCTGTCGTTCGAGACATAGAAAGAAGAAGAAGACGAGAAGGGGACCAAAACAAAGAAGAAGAAGAAGGAAGAGGAGGAAGAGGAGGAAGAGGAAAGAGGAAGAAGAGGAAGAGGAAGAGGAAGAGGAAGAGGGGGAGGAGGAGGAGGAGGAGAAGAAGGAGGTGGGAGGAGGAAGAGAGGAGAGGAGAAAGAAGTCCCCTACTGCCTCCATACTGTCGCTGGGGAGAGAGAGGAAGAGAAGAGGAGAGAGGAGAGAGAGAGAGAGAGACAGAGAGACGAGTGCTCTCTGTGTTGACAAGAATGTGTTTGAAATGCGTACACGCAGTGCCTCCTGCGCGTGCTTACCTTACCCCTCCAAACGACGTGTTTGGGGGGCAGCACTTCATTGACACTAATTTCGGTGCCAAAAACCAGGTACGTAAAACTTCCCTGACGTGAAGATTTCATAGGGTTTATTCAAGGTCTAGCTGTCGGTGAAACCAAATTGAAAAGAAAACGAATTGGGCCAAACCATTAAAAGGGGTAAAGCCTATACCTGAAAACTACAGTAAATATAAACATAACATTTCCTTAAACAATATTGACAATAATAATGTCTATATATACATTTACATCCCAAATCTAAATATCCCAATAATACCAAATCACCAATGTGAATAAATAAATAAATAAATAAATAAATAAATAAATAAATAAATACAAATACAGATACACACACACACACAATCTGGGGGGGGGGTTCTCATTCCTGGTGAAACGTTTGTTGTATTTTAAATAATACTTTCTTATATTACACTATTTTAGATATTTTCAGACATTAACAGGTCCTCTCGGTCTGACGCGACAACTGGAATTTCGAACGGACGACGCGGGAGACGACCGCCACCGTCTCTTGTGTGGAAATATGTGAGTGAACGGATATTTAGCACTGTATAATATAAAGGGATATAAATAAATAAGAAATTAATTAATTGGGTAGACGGTCAGACTACTTCATTTCAATTCAATTAAATCTGCCAGTCTGATGAAGTAAAGTTAAACGAGTTAAGTGTTAAGTGGTGTACTTGCCTTGGTTTAACTTCTTGCCACCATTGAGGAAAATTAGGAAGAGAGATTGTATTGAATGAACAGTTAAGTAAGCCAACTTAAATCCCTTGAAAAAACCCCAATATATTTACATTATATTACACAGATGTAGACTATTTTAAGATTATTGATGTACAGTGTAGCCTACTGTACAATATGTCTTCTTATTTTAATAAAAAAAATATCTTCTTACAGAATAGAAGAAGCTCTGTAAAGATAACATAAGATAAGATAAGATATGAACTTTATTGATCCCGAAGGAAATTATTGTGCCAGGTTGCATAGCAATAGAATAAAACAATAGAGAAATAAGCAGTAGAATAATAAAAAATAATAGAGACTAATTTACAGGCAGTCCTAGGAGAAGTATACAAATATATAGGCAAGATAAGATATTCAGTCAGCAAAAACAATTTGGCAATAATAATATAATAATAATAATAATAATAATAATAAATATAAATAAACATCCAACAGTCAGATGGGGATAATATAGAACATTCTAGAAGAGGTTTTTTCCATCCACTGATCAGATTATCAGGTGATGGCCATCAGTCATAGTTTCCAATCACCAACGTGACACACACAAATCACGCTGGTATGCTGTTGTGTGTGTGTGTGTGTGTGCGTGTGTGTGTAGAGGCAGGGGCGGCGCCAGGGATTTTGGAGCCGCCCCTTATTTTTTTTTTATTATATATTTTTTTTATTTGACTAATTTTAACATAATTTAGACCATCACTATATATATATAAGCACCCATATAATACTGTGATACTTTTACTATGTGGTTAAATGAGGTTTGCATGGAGTATCATGCTTAAGAGCACATTATTTTCTTCATGTTTGTTGAAGTATTTATTATTTCTTTTTGACACAAATTTCAGTCTACCAATCAACCAATGTATTGTGTCTCTTGTGTTTATCGTGTCACTAATCGCTTAGAAGAAAAGAAATCCAAATAAAAACAAACTTTTATTTTCAGGCTTTTAGCCCCCCTGTGTAGAGGGAGGGGAGGGGGGCGTGGCCTGGGCCTGGTTACACCCCCCCTATCTCTCCAGTCCAGTCCAGTGGGCCTCCGATCGCCTTAAAGAGAAGCGCTCCCGGGTTTTACGCGCTCCAAGAAGACGCACCAGGAAGGCGAGAAAGTGAGTGATTATTATTGCTGATCATTTGCCGTTCGTCGATCAATGTCTATTCACCCGTCAACGTCTATTCGTCGTCGTCGATCACATATACATCGGTTGTTTCTAAGCTTTATTTCTCTGTGGTTCGCTGTGTGCGCGTCTCTGCTGCGCGTCACGGCGCCGCCCGCCCGCAGCCGCCACCGCCGACGCGTTTAAAAATAACGCACTTTATGTATGTGGACGTCTGTCTGTCTGTCTGTCTGTGTCTGTGTCTGTCCCTTCTAAATCGATATTTATCTTATATATTGCGTTATATCTGCCCTAGGGGTTTATTTCTAGGCTTTATTTAATAGGCAAAGCCAGGATCCAGGCCTAGTGGGGCTGAGCAAACCCGATCAAAGTGCTAATTGAGAAATTATTGGCTATTGATCAGCATTGGTGACGTCATATCTCATAGGCGAAGGCATGGTGACATCAATAGATTAGAACTGTTGGCCTTACAGTGGCTCATAGCCGCCTGATCTGGATCAATTATTTATTTATTATTTATTTATTAATTTATTAATTTATTTCTTGTTGACATGTTCAGTGATCACATGAGGTTGTCGTCTAAATAACTGAAATAAAGTCAGTGAAATGGTCCACGGTGCCAACAGTGTTTCAGTGTTCATGTCTTCAAACTGTTTCCATGACTTGGTCAGGATGGGAGGGGCTCCAAAGTCTTGGTGGCCCCAGTCTGATTGGCCCCTGATTGGTCACACGTCAGGACATAACATACTGACGCACCTAAACCTGTTGTTAATAATGACAACAACAACAACAATAATGTTAATAATAGACTTAATGGCCACTTATTATGTCTCCTCAGTTTCTAGTCAGCTAGTTTCTCCCTCCCCCCTCTCTCTCTCTCTCTCGAAAGTCTCTCTCCCAATTCCTATAATAGAATAATTTTATTAGAATTTGAACATGTCTTATGTTGACATGGTTGGTTTCAGTCAATGTTGAGTGAGTGGTCTTGTTTACACTGGAAGACACCATTTTATTTGATTCTGGTGTCTGTCTGGGGAGTGGGGACACGGCGCTCTGTGTGTCTGTCACCTGTCCCGTGCGACCGAGAGCAAGAACCTGAAAGATCCTCCGAGGCACATAGCATCGTCTGGTGAAGGAATTTCCTCTGCATTCTGGAAACCACATCTCAGCCACAGAGGAGACAATGGAGAGGGTTTGACTTTACAACTGGGTGTGTTTTCCACTGGGTTGTTGCCGTGGCGACACTTCCAAAGTATTTCGACCGTGCTGCTGTGGGTAAACAAACGGGGAGTTTATCTCTCAGAAAACACGCGTCCCATTCATTCACTCTTTTCACACCCGTATCGTGTCGGCTAACTAGTGTGTAGAATACCGTCTGGTGGCTGCTTTTACCAAAGTGTCTCGCAATACCGCGTGAATGCATATCAAACTACTGGTATTCAGTGAGTGATCTCATAATTAATAATGATATCACATTGCATAGAATAATGTACTAAATATCAGTCACAAAAGTAAGCATGACTCCATGTGGTTCCTTAATGCAATTCCTTTATGTTCCAATCTTCCTACACCAGACTTAAGAAACCATGAGCTACCCCGGATACCCACAACAACAAGCTGGAGGCTACCCGCCCCAGCCGGGCATGTACCCTCCCCAGGCCGGAGGGTACCCTCCCCAAGGTGGTGGGGGCTACCCTCCCCAGGCCGGGGGCTACCCTCCCCAAGCTGGGGGTGGCTACCCTCCCCAGGCCGGGGGCTACCCTCCCCAAGCAGGGGGCTATCCTCCCCAGTCTGCAGGGGGCTATCCTCCCCAGTCTGCAGGCGGATACCCCGCGATGCCACCCGCAGGTAAGAGAACAACACAGTACATTCTGTTACCTTTTTAAATGGATTACTTTTGGCGTCGACGGGGAAAATTATGTCTCGCATCAGACAATGGAGCACTGTGACACGATGCACAGGCATGTTCCCTGTTTGGAACCGTGATCCCGAGTTCTGTATTTGACGGTCGTCGTTGTGCAGAAAATAAGGAAGCAACTCATCAAGCGTGTCGATCAGCCGGACACGAGAGCCTTCCTCTGTCCAGGGTGCTCTTCTCTCGCCTGTGTCAGGTCGTAAGGTCGTAAGGTCGTGAGAGAGAGAGAGACTCTCACCGCAGTCAGCCCACCCTAAGCCTGGTGTGGAGCACCTATGGATGCCTGGCAGGGGACACACACGGTGCAGACCAGACACTCACCCTCCCCGGTTCTCCCCTCGTGTGTTGTGCAGGCAGCTGGGGAGGCGGACCCACGGGGGGCTACCCGGCCATGGGCCCCGGCAGCAACGTGTCGTACCCGGGCTTCGGACCCGCAATGGTGAGTTCAACACGGAAAACAAACAGCCTTCGCCGAAACGATCTCCGTGACTTTACTGTTTTTTCCGCCGTAGTTATTTCAGTCGTAATGTAGTGTGTACGACGGTAAGACTTTATTTTTTTTCCTTCTACCACTTTTTAAAAGCCGACTGCCGCAGCCGTCTAATATATTATTTTCCTCTCCGTGTGTCTTGCCTGCGAAGCCCTATCTTTAGCTACTTCCTTCACTTGTTCCCAAGTGCAGCCACTTTCCTTTTCCCTTATTTCCTTTCGTCATTGTGTTTCCCGCCTTCATTCGTGTGTTACGTCATCGTCACGACAACCTCCTCTGTTGTGTTCTGAAAACATGGCCACACTTTGTTTTGGACGTGCTCTCGTGTTCTCGGTAGATATTGAAGATGAACAGATTAGCTATCTGTTCATCCACAGGAAATTCACTGCTTGCTATTTAGCCGACGTTACCACAGGAAGCTTCAGCATTGCGACAGCGCTACTGTCTCTTTATTCATTAAATCCATTAAATGAAAGTCTTTTTTACGTTGATTATGAAGATGCTATGACAAAAGTTGGAACGAAGCACATCTTGGCATAGAAAACAGCATGCATTTCCACTGCAAGTTCAATCTTGAAGTTCAAGAGGTTGAAGAGGTTTGTGTGCATCCGGGAAGTTGGCCAAACCAATCGCGTTAGCCCATCGCAAGCTGTACTCCTGTAACCCCCAGCCCGGTACAAAGCAAGCAAACGCTGCAAAAGTAACTTCCGCTGTGAGACCCACCTCTTTAAACATCGCTAACGGGGTTAGGGTTCGTCTCTCGGCAGACTGGTCCAGACAAGGTGTGGCCTCCGCCCCTGCATGCCCATATGTGTCCTCATTTCCTTCTCTGCTTCTGTGCACATTTTATGCTCCTCCTCCATCTCTCTTCCCCCCCCCGCAGGCTAACCTGATCTCCTCGCCCCTGGGGGCCTACCCTTCTAATCCGCCGCTCACCTTCTCCCAAGCCCCCGGGGTGGCGTACCAGCCGCCGCCGGGGGGGGCTTATTACGGTGCGCCCCCCGCTAACCCTCAGCTGTATGGCCTGTACCCGCAGCAGCAGGGTCCGGGCATGGGCTACCCGGGCCAGCCGGGCCAGCCCATGGCCGGGTACGGCGGGGCGCCGGCCCCCAGCAACCCGTCCATGCCCGGGTACGGTGGGGCCCCCGCGCCCATGCCCGCCTACCCCAAGGTCCCGTCGCCCAACCCGTCCATGCCCGGGTACGGTGGGAGCCCCGCGCCCATGCCCGCGTACCCCAAGGTCCCGTCGCCCAACCCGTCCATGCCCGGCTACGGAGGAGGAGGAGGAGCGATGCCGGTGGCGCCTGCCATGAATGTAAGAGGCCGTTAACGTGAGAGTGAAATGAGAAAGGTGATTTGGAGAAGCTGGATTAACAGATTAGTACGACAGTGAACGCCTACGCTCAGAGGTACAAAGTACAAGGGCTGTTTTGTTTTACAGGTTTTTTGGAGAAAAAAAAGTGACCCACAAAAGAAGCGAAGATGTATAATTAAGCTAAAAATAGAAAAAAAATTCTGCAATGAAAATAAGATAAATTCAATAAAGGTCCAGAGATGCTGTTTCCCCTGCATGTCCTGACTTCAACCGACATGGAAATACCAGATAGGCGATTTGCATGCACTGCATCCTGATGTGCGGTCGTTAAAAGACCTCTGTTAGCTGGTGTTGGTAGTTAAAAGACCTCTGTTAGCTGGTGTTGGGAGTTAAAAGACCTCTGTTAGCTGGTGTTGGGAGTTAAAAGGCCTCTGTTAGCTGGTGTTGGGAGTTAAAAGACCTCTGTTAGCTGGTGTTGGGAGTTAAAAGGCCTCTGTTAGCTGGTGTTGGGAGTTAAAAGACCTCTGTTAGCTGGTGTTGGCGTTAAAAGACCTCTGTTAGCTGGTGTTGGGTGTTAAAAGACCTCTGTTAGCTGGTGTTGGGAGTTAAAAGGCCTCTGTTAGCTGGTGTTGGGAGTTAAAAGACCTGTTAGCTGGTGTTGGGAGTTAAAAGGCCTCTGTTAGCTGGTGTTGGGAGTTAAAAGGCCTCTGTTAGCTGGTGTTGGGAGTTAAAAGACCTCTGTTAGCTGGTGTTGGTCGTTAAAAGACCTCTGTTAGCTGGTGTTGGGAGTTAAAAGACCTCTGTTAGCTGGTGTTGGGAGTTAAAAGGCCTCTGTTAGCTGGTGTTGGGAGTTAAAAGACCTCTGTTAGCTGGTGTTGGGAGTTAAAAGACCTCTGTTAGCTGGTGTTGGGAGTTAAAAGACCTCTGTTAGCTGGTGTTGGGAGTTAAAAGACCTCTGTTAGCTGGTGTTGGGAGTTAAAAGACCTCTGTTAGCTGGTGTTGGGAGTTAAAAGACCTCTGTTAGCTGGTGTTGGGAGTTAAAAGACCTCTGTTAGCTGGTGTTGGGAGTTAAAAGACCTCTGTTAGCTGGTGTTGGGAGTTAAAAGACCTCTGTTAGCTGGTGTTGGGAGTTAAAAGACCTCTGTTAGCTGGTGTTGGTAGTTAAAAGACCTCTGTTAGCTGGTGTTGGTAGTTAAAAGCCTCTGTTACCTGATGTTGGTAGTTAAAAGCTGTCTTGTTATCCTAGAGAGGATTCCGGGGGTCCATCAAAGACTTTCCTGGGGCCGACCCACTGAGAGACTCAGAGGTCCTCAGGAAAGCCATGAAAGGTTTTGGTAAGTGCTTTTAAACTGTTACTTTTAAAGTGTTAATACTTCCTGTAATTTTAGACGCGGTGGCTCAGCCTGCCAGCTCACCCTGTGGAGACCCGGGTTCGAGTCCCACCTGTGTCTCTATGTCGTCCAGTGTCAATCCCTCTCGCTATTTCAACCCTCTTCCCTTGGCCCACCCATAAAGCCACAAACATCCCATAAACAGATGAAGACAGTCAACATGAACTAGCAGTCTGCAGTGTAATGCCCCCATACCTACTGGGGTGTGAGCCAAAGCCCTCTGTATGCTTCTGAGATCAGAACAAATAGGACACCCGAATTGGACTTTATCCTGCATAGTTCCACAGAACTGGCCGATATGGGGCGGCCTCCAAGCCCCGCCCCCGAACGAATTAAAGCGAACCCAAGAGAAGCGCTGAAAGCCGGTTTCCGACGCATTTCAGAAAGAAGCGTACGGAGGCCTTTTTAAGGAAGGAAGCTAACCAGAGAGTCCTGATGTTGAGCCTGTGTGTTGGTTGTCCTGCGCAGGAACCGATGAGCAGGCCATCATCGAGCTCCTGGGAAGCCGCACCGTCAAGCAGAGGGTTCCCATGCTCAAGTCCTTCAAGACGGCCTACGGCAAGGTGAGTCTGGTCTCTTGAGTGCACGCGCGGAAAGTCCGTTCAGAAATCAGTTGTTCTTCTTCCATTTCAAAGAGTACTTTACGCTCGTGTCTATAACGTATGATCGTACATCGGAGAATACAAATACAAATGTCTGTGGTGTGGTTTGGTGTGTGTAGTGGGCGTGATGACACAGTGGACTGTGCTGTCATTGCAGTAAATGTGTCGTGTGTGTGTGTGTGTGTGTGTGGCGGATAATAGTCTTCCACGTTATTTATAGCCTCAAGTTTGTTTTGGGCTTGGTTTGTTGATTGTTCAACCACCAGCAACCTGACCTGTTCCTGTAGCTGCCGGTCAGCAGCTTCTCAGTAACCTGCAGTCTGCGGTTCTGCAGTACCTGAATAAAATTGTCTTCCACGTGGAACCATGCATGTGCTTCCTCCTCCCCCGCAGGACCTGATTAAAGACCTGCACTCCGAGCTGTCCGGGGACTTCAGGAAGCTGGTCATGGTGGATGCTGAAGACGGCCCGCAGAGCTGGACGCCTATGAGATGTACAGCGCTATCAAGGTTAGCGATAGCAAACAGACCTGTGAAGAACAGACCCAGGGCAGGGCAGGTAAGGGTAGAGTAGTGTAGTATGGTGGCCGGGGCGGTATGCAGGGTGGAGGCGTTCCAGGTTCGATGCCAATGTCCACGTCCTCCACGACCTGAATTAACTGGAATTAGCGTCGGAGAAAAGCTTCTGCAAAATGACTTCACAGTAAAGATAGAAAGAAAATGTCCTTGGTTACCTTCTTACCAGAAGATTCATTATCTAAGTCTTTAGTAATGAATCTTCTGGTAGAAGGTAAACCAAGGACATATCTTAGATGTCTTTAGATTCTAAGAAATCCGCCGATTTAAATTCAGTGCTTTTAACCCGCTTGTCAAAAGCCATCAGTTCCAGTTATCCTGCTCAGTTTAAATCCATTTCCAGGTAACCTTGAGTGTCCCTGAAATAAACGATTCATTAATGAGATTATTTTTTTATATTAACAGGGGCGCCGGCACGGACAGGCGTGTCTGATAGAGATCTTGTCATCTCGCTCCAACGCAGAGATCCTGGAGATCAACCGGATTTACAAAACAAGGTGAGACGATGGCTCTGATCCCCCTGCGCTCTTCTGGTTCTGTCAGGAAGGGCAGCAACATTAAGCACCAGCAACCAGATAGATGCTGCTGGTGAAATAATAGCATGAAAGTTAAACTACCAATAAACCAAAACAATTGCTGGAGATTAACGGTGGAACTGAACTCATTTGAATAACCTCTAAAACATGTGTTCTAGCAGCATGTTAAAGTTCACCAATCCCTTAATTGCGCTCCTGCTCCAACTTTCACACACAGATTGATTTCCAGCTGACATTCTCCAGACGGTTCTATGTTGAGATCATTGCTTGGGTTTTACCTCAGAGTACCAGAAGGTTCTATGTTGAGACCGCTAAGTTGTGTTCTCTGTTGAGGTCATTAAGTTGTGTTCTATCTCAGAGAACCAGGAGGTTTTATGTTGAGGTCATTAAGTTGTGTTCTATCTCAGAGGACAAGAAGGTTCCATGTTCATATTATAATTCCTTGTGTTTTGCTCCAGAGTACAAGAGGACTCTGGAAGACGCCATCAAGGGAGACACATCAGGACACTTCCGCAGACTCCTGATCTCCCTGGCGCAGGTATGGGCGGCCGAAAGGTACTGGGTTCGAGCCCCAATGTCTGCGGTCTACTTGTAGGCGTCCTTGAGAAAGTTGCCTAACCCTTATACCTGATTGGTAACGTCTTATATCTGAAATCACGACGTTTCTTTGGATATAAATATGGATATATATGAATATAAATGATAAAACTGCCGATATTACACCATATACAGACCACAAGTGATGAAGTAACAGCATATAGTGTGGCGGCATAAGCAATAATTAAATAAGAATATAAATAACCACATAAATCATAGCATAGTTCAAGCGTGCGTCTTGACCTGTCCTGTAGCTCAGCTCTCTCTGACGGAAATGAGTCATGTGTCCACTTATTCTCTCTTCTTTTTTGTTGTCGTCAGGGCAACCGGGATGAGCGACCGAACGTGGACGTGTCTCTCGCCAAGCAAGACGCTCAGGTACCGCCTGCTGCTGCTGCGGTGTTAACATGTCATCCGTATCACATGTTGCGTGACATTTAATGTTGTGTATCTGCATATCAAATGAATAACAGTGCTTGGCGTTGTTTAGCATATTGTATGTTCTTAGTTGTTGGTACTGCACTCAGAACGGCACGTCTGATCTTATCCCACTTATTATGCAGACCTAGCGATTATGAAACTCGTTCTATTAGCCTTGCAACTATGAACGCTTGAAACCTGCTCTGTGATATATTGTTGCCTCTCTTACGTCAAATGTACTCTTTGTAAGTCACTTTGGATTAAAGTGCCAAATGCCCCTAAATGTAAATGTAAATGTAATATCAGAATGTCACGTGATAACATGTTTGACGTCCTGGTTGTGTTGCAGGCGCTGTACGCGGCCGGAGAGAACATGGTGGGAACGGACGAGTCCAAGTTCAACGCCATCTTGTGTGCTCGCAGCAAACCCCACCTCAGAGCAGGTACACACACACACACACGGTGTGAGGACAATGTACTGTATATAGGACGTGGATACACTAAACACACATTGCGTGAAGAAGCAGTTAATCAGTGCTTCTAGAATAGTCTGAACACACAACAATGTGGCCTGACCTTGGTGTGTGTGTGTGTGTGCGTGTGCGTGTGCGTGTGCAGTGTTCCAGGAGTATCAGCACATGAGCGGCAGGGACATTGAGAAGAGCATCATCCGAGAGATGTCCGGAAACCTCGAAAGTGGAATGCTGGCCGTTGGTAAGAACACACACTCGCTCACATGCACGCACGCACATAAACACACACATTAACATAAACACTCACTCACACACACACACACACACACTCGCTCTCTCCCACACACATAAACACACACTCACGCTCACACACGCTCACACACGCGCTCGCTCACACACACACACAGTGAGTCACCAGGGATTCCCGTCCACACCCATGCATGATGACGTTGCTCCACAAACACGAGGCTTAAACGGGACGTGATGAGACTTATGACACAGAGACAGAGAACGGTGTAGCATTGTGTAGCATGACGAGGCTAAGACACACACACACACACACACGTGTTCCGTCTGCTCATCACATGTGGAACAAAACGTCTCCTGACTCATCGTGTAATGAAAGGCCTTGCAGCGTCACCAGTGGGCGTCTAAATGTATACTTAAGTGTATAAATACTTTTGTGTGTGTGTGTGTGTGTGTGTGTTTTTTTTCCCCTCAACATTGCCCGCTTTGCTAAAGGTTTATGGTAGGGCAGCCTGCTTTTTGAACATGTTTGCTGAGGTGTTCCATTTTTTGTTTTTATGAAGATGATTCTTCCTCGTGTGTGTGTGTGTGTGTGTGTGTGTGTGTGTGTTCTGTTTCTCTGATTTTGTTTCATTTCCACTGTCAGAACTTCCGTTTCATTTTACCATTCGGTGTTATTTTAAACTGTTCTCACCTGTTTCCTCTATTCGTGTGCAGTGATTATTATTATTTAAAGTCACGTTCAGGGCACGAGTAAGCTCTGCTTGTTAAACATCCCCCTCACCGCCGTGCTGCTGCTGCTGCTGTTGTTGTTGTTGTTGTTGTGTGTTCACTTCCGTCCCACTACAATCCCCCGGGTGGTGGCTAGCCTAACGTAGTGCTAACGTAGCGGTAGCACGTGCTATGCTAATCGGTGTGTGTGTGTGTGTGTGTGTGTGTGTGTGTGTGTGTGTGTGTGTGTGTGTGTGTGTGTGTGTGTGTGTGTGTGTGTGTGTGTGTGTGTGTGTGTGTGTATTTGCAATCCAATATCTACACACACGCATAAATAAATATTAGGTTATCTTATCCTTATTTATGTGTGTGTGTGTGTTTCTATATTGATTTACTTTTTGTATTTATTAATTTGTATGTTTTTTTTGTGTGTATTTATTAATTTGTGTGTGTTTCTATATTGATTTACTTATTTGTGTGTGTATTTACTAATTCATGTGTGTGTGTTTGTCTCGGCAGGGTGCGGGCACCAAGGACACGACCTTGATCCGCATCATGGTGACTCGCTCCGAGGTGGACATGCTGGACATTCGCCAGGAGTACGTGAGGGCTTACGGGAAGTCACTGTACACACACATCTCTGTAAGTACCCCCCCTCCACACACACACACACACACACACACACACACACACGTACAAGAGCACTTACTTCATGCCGGCAGCGTGGGTAATATGGATGATGGATGGTGATGGTAGATCCGCATACGTACAGGCTAGAGAAGCCAAGTCGCTGATGATGTCATCATTTTGTACAAAGTTCTCCTCGCCACACTTACTTTATTCCTGCTGAGCTCCGCACTCCTCCGTGTGTCCTGCAGGGGGATACGTCCGGAGACTACAAGAAGCTCCTCCTGAAGCTCTGCGGAGGAAACGACTAGGACAACGTTCTAGTCCATCCGTCCCCTCCTCCTCTCCCAATGTCTCACGGCCCGACCCACGCGAGGCAACGCACCGCCGCGGCGCCGCCGGCTCCGCCCACGTTAGCCACGCTGTGATGCTACATGACGGCTAGCGGTCCTTTCTGCTGCATGCAATAGGTTTACACACGTTCGCTTACATGTTTGTGTATAATATCGTCCTCGCTAGATATTTCTATCAGGTTAGATTTATATAAAAAAAACAAAAAAAAACATTTTACACAGGGCGTTTAAAAAGCTCTATATTTTTAAAAGGATACGTTATGTTTTCAATTGTGCCAATATTATCTGAGATTGTTTATCAGCCTGTATTTTTTTATATTTCGCATATGCATATCAGCCAATGGGTGAATACCAAAGAAGAAAATGTCTGCAATTCAAATGATCCTATAAGTTCCCTCCATGCTTTCCTATACATATATTTTGTATCCAGCCGCATGTTCAGGCCTACAGCAACACACGTGTAAAGAATGTTCCACGCTTCGCCGCGTTGGTCTTTAGTACTAGTAAATAAAGACTGAATATACACCATGGGAACGGTCACGCTTTATCTCGCTCAAAGACGCACGTCGACGCTGACTCAGATCAGTGCACAGTACACACACGGGCACAAATCTGTACATTCAGGCGGGCGTGTGGCACAAAACCTGTTGTGCCTATAATCTGTGTGTAATTATATTGACACTGAGCCGTTCGTGTGATTCTGATCCTGAAGCGATTGTTTGACGATGAATGTGCACAAACCACAGAGTCGTGTAGCGTGTCGTGCGGCTGCCGTGTTAATTACGTGTATATAACTGCACACAATATCATGCGTTCTGGACTCTGGTGGAGTCTTAATTTTTGAAGACAGGCGTAATCATGCGGTTTCTGCCGTGTGCCTCTAGAGGGCAGTGGAAGTCCCTTTAACGTCCAGCGTACGGGCCATCATCAAAACGCATAAATAATACTTACAAACATTTATAAACGGATATTACAATCCTAAATCTGCTTCTGCACTCGGTATAAACATGTGGACTTTGAATTGTGCGATGACGGAATGTTTGATAGCGTTTTTCTGGGTCCACAAAGTCCTACTCAAATAGTCCTATAATAAAACAATATTGTACATCTATATTGACTTCAGTGGAGTGTATGGCTGTTGCTAAATGAAAAGCTGGACTTGGCTTTCTGCGTGGATTTCTTCGTCATTTACCTGCACAACAAAGCAGGTGAACATCTGATCAAAGACTACGGCAGGAGCGGGATGCAGTTGCCATGGCAACGCGGGGCATCGTCAAAGGCCGAAGGACATGCATGCATATAAATATTTAAAAAAAATCTATATATGATTGATGATATAGGTGGTTGATATGATTGATTCATATTGTTTGTGTGACAAATGAGCACAGTCTATAGCCTATGTGACGCCCTAATGATTAACCCACATCACCAATAACCTAATCAATAACCAATAACTAATCAATAACTATTAATTGATCGTTCAATACAAATGACCTACAATTGGAGATGCAAAGTAATGTTGTATGCAACATACTGATGACATTTGAAGGCAGTGAAGGGTACATAAGATAAGATAAGATA
>PIJE02002115.1:65898-83246 GCA_002895965.2 Coryphaenoides rupestris | reverse complement strand
GGGTTAGGGTACCTCGTGGTGGTCAGGGTAGGGTACCTCGTGGTGGTCAGGGTAGGGTACCTTGTGGTGGTCAGGGTAGGGTACCTCGTGGTGGTCAGGGTAGGGTACCTCGTGGTGGTCAGGGTAGGGTACGGTACCTCGTGGTGGTCAGGGTAGGGTACCTCGTGGTGGTCAGGGTAGGGTACCTCGTGGTGGTCAGGGTAGGGTACCTTGTGGTGGTCAGGGTAGGGTAGGGTACCTCGTGGTGGTCAGGGTAGGGTACCTCGTGGTGGTCAGGGTAGGGTACCTCGTGGTGGTCAGGGTAGGGTACCTCGTGGTGGTCAGGGTAGGGTAGGGTACCTCGTGGTGGTCAGGGTAGGGTACCTCGTGGTGGTCAGGGTAGGGTACCTCGTGGTGGTCAGGGTAGGGTACCTCGTGGTGGTCAGGGTAGGGTACCTTGTGGTGGTCAGGGTAGGGTACCTCGTGGTGGTCAGGGTAGGGTACCTTGTGGTGGTCAGGGTAGGGTACGGTACCTCGTGGTGGTCAGGGTAGGGTACCTCGTGGTGGTCAGGGTAGGGTACCTCGTGGTGGTCAGGGTAGGGTACGGTACCTCGTGGTGGTCAGGGTAGGGTACCTCGTGGTGGTCAGGGTAGGGTACCTCGTGGTGGTCAGGGTAGGGTACGGTACCTCGTGGTGGTCAGGGTAGGGTACCTCGTGGTGGTCAGGGTAGGGTACCTCGTGGTGGTCAGGGTAGGGTACCTCGTGGTGGTCAGGGTAGGGTACCTCGTGGTGGTCAGGGTAGGGTACCTCGTGGTGGTCAGGGTAGGGTAGGGTACCTTGTGGTGGTCAGGGTAGGGTACCTCGTGGTGGTCAGGGTAGGGTACCTCGTGGTGGTCAGGGTAGGGTACCTCGTGGTGGTCAGGGTAGGGTACCTCGTGGTGGTCAGGGTAGGGTACCTCGTGGTGGTCAGGGTAGGGTAGGGTACCTCGTGGTGGTCAGGGTAGGGTACCTCGTGGTGGTCAGGGTAGGGTACCTCGTGGTGGTCAGGGTAGGGTAGGGTACCTCGTGGTGGTCAGGGTAGGGTACCTCGTGGTGGTCAGGGTAGGGTACCTCGTGGTGGTCAGGGTAGGGTACCTCGTGGTGGTCAGGGTAGGGTACCTCGTGGTGGTCAGGGTAGGGTACCTCGTGGTGGTCAGGGTAGGGTACGGTACCTCGTGGTGGTCAGGGTAGGGTACCTCGTGGTGGTCAGGGTAGGGTACCTCGTGGTGGTCAGGGTAGGGTAGTACCTCGTGGTGGTCAGGGTAGGGTACCTCGTGGTGGTCAGGGTAGGGTACGGTACCTCGTGGTGGTCAGGGTAGGGTACCTCGTGGTGGTCAGGGTAGGGTACCTCGTGGTGGTCAGGGTAGGGTACGGTACCTCGTGGTGGTCAGGGTAGGGTACCTCGTGGTGGTCAGGGTAGGGTACCTCGTGGTGGTCAGGGTAGGGTACGGTACCTCGTGGTGGTCAGGGTAGGGTACCTCGTGGTGGTCAGGGTAGGGTACCTCGTGGTGGTCAGGGTAGGGTACGGTACCTCGTGGTGGTCAGGGTAGGGTACCTCGTGGTGGTCAGGGTAGGGTACCTCGTGGTGGTCAGGGTAGGGTACCTCGTGGTGGTCAGGGTAGGGTACCTCGTGGTGGTCAGGGTAGGGTACGGTACCTCGTGGTGGTCAGGGTAGGGTACGGTACCTCGTGGTGGTCAGGGTAGGGTACCTCGTGGTGGTCAGGGTAGGGTACCTCGTGGTGGTCAGGGTAGGGTACCTCGTGGTGGTCAGGGTAGGGTACCTCGTGGTGGTCAGGGTAGGGTACCTTGTGGTGGTCAGGGTAGGGTAGGGTACCTTGTGGTGGTCAGGGTAGGGTACCTCGTGGTGGTCAGGGTAGGGTACCTCGTGGTGGTCAGGGTAGGGTACGGTACCTCGTGGTGGTCAGGGTAGGGTACCTCGTGGTGGTCAGGGTAGGGTACCTCGTGGTGGTCAGGGTAGGGTACCTCGTGGTGGTCAGGGTAGGGTAGGGTACCTCGTGGTGGTCAGGGTAGGGTACCTCGTGGTGGTCAGGGTAGGGTACCTCGTGGTGGTCAGGGTAGGGTAGGGTACCTCGTGGTGGTCAGGGTAGGGTACCTCGTGGTGGTCAGGGTAGGGTACCTCGTGGTGGTCAGGGTAGGGTACCTCGTGGTGGTCAGGGTAGGGTACGGTACCTCGTGGTGGTCAGGGTAGGGTACCTCGTGGTGGTCAGGGTAGGGTACGGTACCTCGTGGTGGTCAGGGTAGGGTACCTCGTGGTGGTCAGGGTAGGGTACCTCGTGGTGGTCAGGGTAGGGTACCTCGTGGTGGTCAGGGTAGGGTACCTCGTGGTGGTCAGGGTAGGGTACCTCGTGGTGGTCAGGGTAGGGTAGGGTACCTCGTGGTGGTCAGGGTAGGGTACCTCGTGGTGGTCAGGGTAGGGTACCTCGTGGTGGTCAGGGTAGGGTACGGTACCTCGTGGTGGTCAGGGTAGGGTACCTCGTGGTGGTCAGGGTAGGGTACCTCGTGGTGGTCAGGGTAGGGTACCTCGTGGTGGTCAGGGTAGGGTACGGTACCTCGTGGTGGTCAGGGTAGGGTACCTCGTTGTCAGGGTGTTGACTCCCAACGTCATGTTATTACATTTTTATTCAGTAAATACTTTCACGCTACAATTTAATAGACAGACAGAGAATTATCCAATCAAATAATCCTGAATACGGTGAATCTGCGTGACTCCAACCCGGCAGGAAACTACACTGGTGTGAACTACACTGGTGTAAACTACACTGGTGTAAACTACACTGGTGTGAACTACACTGGTGTAAACTACACTGGTGTAAACTACGCTGGTGTAAACTACGCTGGTGTAAACTACACTGGTGTGAACTACACTGGTGTAAACTACACTGGTGTAAACTACACTGGTGTAAACTACGCTGGTGTGAACTACGCTGGTGTAAACTACACTGGTGTGAACTACGCTGGTGTAAACTACGCTGGTGTGAACTACGCTGGTGTAAACTACACTGGTGTGAACTACACTGGTGTAAACTACGCTGGTGTAAACTACGCTGGTGTGAACTACGCTGGTGTAAACTACACTGGTGTAACTACGCTGGTGGAACTACGCTGGTGTAAACTACGCTGGTGTAAACTACACTGGTGTGAACTACACTGGTGTGAACTACGCTGGTGTGAACTACGCTGGTGTAAACTACGCTGGTGATGACAAGTTTGTCCATGACAAACTCACTCCAGCGCCGGGTCCATAGCCAAGTCACACTGGCTCGTTAGCTGTTAGTTCTAGACCCTCCTGTTAGTTCTAGACCCTCCTGTTAGTTCTAGACCATCCTGTTAGTTCTAGACCATCCTGTTAGTTCTAGACCCTCCTGTTAGTTCTAGACCATCCTGTTAGTTCTAGACCCTCCTGTTAGTTCTAGACCCTCCTGTTAGTTCTAGACCATCCTGTTAGTTCTAGACCATCCTGTTAGTTCTAGAGCCTCCTGTTAGTTCTAGACCCTCCTGTTAGTTCTAGACCCTCCTAGAAGACCCACATCGAGTACACAGAGAGACACCCTTTACTCTCCACCCCTCCTTCTCTCTCTCTCTTGCTGTTCCCTCGCTCTTGTTAATGGGTTAATGGTTATAATTAAAAACTGTAATCCAAAATATCATCCAACATAGGTTTTTTAATTGATCGTTTCATCCGATTGTCACACTTTTTTTGTTCAGAATTAATCGAAAAGGCGTCTGATTTCACGGCAGGTTCTAAAGCAACCTTTTGGGTTTATAGAACACGTGTCAAATGAGTTGTTGGGTTCAACAGAACCAGATGACAGTTGAATTCGATTCATGTAATCCTGGTTCATGTCACCGCGTCCTAAATGTTAACTGGATGACTGCGTCATTTAAAACACAACTGGGCTGCTCCTGGCTGTTGGATGCTGAGGGCTGCTTGTTGGGTTCTGGTCCTAATCTGAGGCCTGGCACCACAGCTTGTTGCTGAGCGTCTTGTTGGGCTTGGATCTGGGCAATGGGTGCTGGGTAGCGTGTGCAGGTCCTGGTCCTAGTTTAGGCCTGGCACTGCAGCTTGTTGCGTATCTTGTTGAAGGCCTGGTTGCGGAGGTGGGGGGGGGGACACACAGCGCAGGGAGTCCAGTGGGGAGAGGTCCACCTGGGTCTGGCCCACCCACTGCACCAGGGTGCTGATGTTGCAGTCACACTCCCAGGGGTTGTCATGGAGATGGAGCTTCTTCAGGTCTGAGAGACACAAGAGATGGATCAGTCAATATCCATTAGGCATTAGAGATGACTTGGGTACGAGGTTAGAGATGGTTAGTTTAGGTGTTGGGTTAGACATGATTAGTTTAGGTGTTAGGTTGTTGTGTTAGGTTAGAGATGTATGAGAAGTTAAGGTTAGACATTAGGTTAGAGACTTACCTGGGGTCTGAGAGAACAGGTTAGGGTGGAGGGTCTTAAGTCGGTTCCCGCTGAGCGCCAGCTGGGAGAGCTTTGGTGTGTTCTGGAACAGATCTGGAAGCAGGTGATCCAGCTCGTTGTTCCGCAGGTACAGCTCCTGAGATAAGACATCTTTATGAATCCCTTATAGTCACCATGTTTAACACATTCAGTACATTCACCAAAACTAGAATACAACGGCTACTGCTGGGAACACGCTGTGTAGCGGCCTAGCGGCTTGTGGAGGTATTAGCCTGCAGGTATAAACCTAACTAACTGGCTCATGAAGGTGACTAACACCTAGCTTAGCTTGCTTAGCTTTACTCAATCTAGCTTGGTTAGGTTAGTTAGCTTATGTTAGCTTAGTATTAACACCCCTAGCTTGGTTTCCTAGGCTAGCGTGGCATTCACACACCTAGCTTAGTGAGGCTAGTTAGTCTATGCCAAGTTAGCATGAACATGAAGACAGCGGACAGACCTGGAGCCGGCCGAGGCCTTCCAGGGAGGAGGACCTCAGGGAGGACAGGAGGTTGCTGTCCAGGACCAGCATCTCCAGGGAGCTGAGCGCCCGGAACACCCCAGGAGGGAGGCTCTTCAGACTGGACAGAAAACACAGAGAATGGAACACCTGACGTCCAGGAATATGAAACGCCTGTAACTCACCTGTTGTTGTCCAGGTTGAGGAAGATTAGCTGCTTGAGGCCGCTGAAGGTCTTGGCAGAGAGGAGCTGAATGCGGTTCAGCCCCAAGTCCAGCACCTTCAGGGCTACGAGGGGCTTGAAGACCTGAGCTGGGAGGGCGGTCAGGGAGTTGAGTGGCAGGTCCAGGTCAGACAGGTTCCTCAGGCCCAGGAACATGTCGGGCCTCAGGGAGCTGATCTGGTTCTGACCCAGCATGAGGAAGCGCAGGTTAAGGAGGTCCTAAGGACAAGGAGAGCAAGGGTTTTAACAGTTTGTTCCTCCGTGCTACAACCTGATGAACCTGATGTTATTGTTTTCACTATAGTTTCTCTTAAACTTGTCATTTTTACCGTGTGCCTTATCAAACACATCCATATAACCATTATCTTTGATTGCGCTACTACTATTACTTATAGTATATATAAGTATGTATAGTATATCATTAAGCAGACACTAGACCATCCAAAGCGACGGTGAATTCAGATCCATGTCATGCAGGAGGAGGTAGGGGTCATCTGACAGGTAGGCTGTGGACATTGGGGTTGGAACCCGGGATATTTGGTCTGGGAGTCCAACCCACTGACAACTCATCTCTGATTTACCTGGAAGCCTTTGGGCGGCAGCTTGGTGATGCGGTTACCATAGAGATTCAGCAGCATCAGTTTCCTAGCGCCAGCGAAGGCCCGCGGGTGGATGGAGCGCAGGGCGTTCCTCTCCAGGTTGACGCTCTGGACGCTAGCCACGCCTCTCAGAGTGTTGGCCTGCAGATCCACCAGGCCGTTCTCCCCTGGACCAGTTAGCACTCTGTTAGCCTGCAGCTGTTGGTGGAGGAAACTCTCCAGCTAACTGAGCTAACTAGCGCGATGAAGGCGACTAACACCTGGCTCAGGTAGCTTATCTTCAGGTCTGGTAAGGTTGCTTAGCGTAAACTCACCTAACCTGGTAAGTAATTTGGATTGTAAGCTTAGTTTAGCATTTAGTTTGGCTAAATTAGTTATCCTATGATGGGCTAGGTTAGCATTCCCACCCCTAGCATGGTGAGGTTAGTTGTGCTATGCTAGGTTAGCATTAACACCCCTAGCATGGTGAGGTTAGTTATGCTATGCTAGGTTAGCACACACCTAGCTTGAGGACCCAGGCGTCACGGGGAAGTTTGGCGGGAAAGGATCGGAGGCCCTTCTTATGACAGTTGACCTGTGACCTCTCTGGACTGGTCTTCCTTGAGCAGCGACAGGCGTCAGGACACGCCCCCTCCGCCGGCGGGGCCGCTGGGACTGCTAGCGTAGCTGCTAACACCGCGCTCAGAGAGAGTAGTGCTAGCATGTGCTGCAGGAGCCACGGCATCGCTGGAGAGAGAGGAAGCATCATGTCTGCCCTCTAGGGGGCGACACCACATGACACATACCTACTGACCTACTGACCTACTGACCTACTGGGATCATGTGATTATGTGTTAAAGCTGATCCATACTCTTTGTGAACTTTGTTCTCGCAGCCCTGGGTCAGGAGTTCTCGCAGCTTGTTCTCGACACATCATTCGGGCCGAACTTTGTTCTCGCGTCGTGTCCGAGAAGTATTGTGTGATTGGTCAATTTGAAGTGGGCGTGGTTAATGCGCTTTCTGCCGGCGTGGAAGTTTGCCTGAGAAGCCTGAGAATGAATGTTGTTCTTGTTCTGACACCTCGAGAACAAGAACACATTTCTCTGTTCTTGCGGAGTATGTATCAGCCTTTAGTGTATTGATCATGTGATCATGTGATCACCATCTCACGGCCAGAGGGTCAGGTGACCTCCATGGGTCCTGGTCTGAGGTCTCCTGCTTCAGATGAAGGAATGAACTAGGAAGAACTAGGAGCTAGGAGCTAGGAACTAGGAGCTAGGAACTAGGAGCTAGGAGCTAGGAACTAGGAAGGACATCTTACCTTCAGGGTCCAAATCTCAAATCCTCTCCTCTGGGTCGTAGCGATCCTCTGTTAGCTCCTCTGTTAGCACGTCTGTTAGCTCCTCTGTTAGCACGTCTGCTCCTGTTAGTGAAGACTGAACTCCGTTCTTCGATCGGAAAACTTTACTCCAGTTGGAGATCTGACTCTCTCTCTCTCTCTCTCTCTCTCTCTCTCTCTCTGTCTCTCTTCTCTGTCTCTCTGTCTCTCTCTCCGGGGTTTAGGGTTGGAGGGGTGGAGGTGGGTGGAGGTGGATGGTGTCTGAGTCCCAGCAGTCAGACTGTCAGGTCACACACTCTGGAGAAACCTCACATCTACCTGCCAGGAGGTGTGTGTGTGTGTGTGTGTGTGTGTGTGTGTGTGTGTGTGTGTGTGTGTGTGTGTGTGTGTGTGTGTGTGTGTGTGTGTGTGTGTGTGTGTGTGTGTGTGTCAGTAGGACACCACGTGAAACCACCACAGAAACCAGTGAGACAAAGTTCTGATGAAGACATCGTCTCTGAGCCCTGAGCCTTGAACCCTAAACCAAAACCATAAACCTTAACCTGACAGTTTAGGTTTAATGTCCTCCAGAGCGTGTTGTGTCTCCGGGATGAGACTAATAAAGTTGGTATGACCCTCTATCGCTAAAGCATCGGTTTAAAAACCTCTTCCTCCCCCAGCAGAGGAAGAGGAGGGTGTCCTCCCGGAAGTGGGTCAGGGAGATGAGAGACACACACACACACACACATACACATACACACACACACACACACACACATCACACACACACATACACACACACACACACATAACACACACACACACACCACACACACACACACACAGACACAATTATGTTGGAGACACTCTGCGACTCTGAAGACACGCAGTGAGCAAACCCCCTGCAGTGGTCACCAGATGGGGACGTGGGCAGAACGCGACGGGGACTCAGCGGCCGTGGCCGTTAAGCTGTTAAGATCCAAAGTGTGTCGTTCCCACATTCCTCTCGTTATCTAGTGTACGTGAGGTTGTCAATTGTGTTGTGTTTGACGCGGGATAAACGGGAGATTCACGCTGACCTGTGATGGAGATGTTAGCGGGCACATTTAGGCTGGCAAACGGCACACACGCGCTCGGGGGTTTAACTCTAGGATTAGCCTATCCTCCCTCGCGGCGGCGGCGGGGGGGGGATCTATTCCAATCTTAATCCCCGTGCGTTCACCTTGTTAAACAACATAAAAAGACCAAGACAACGAGACACACAAAATGATGTGTGAGTCGCCGCTTTTTGACAACCTAACCGTTGTTATTGTGTGTATTCTACCCACAGTGCCGTGCGGCGGGAACCTCACGCAGAGGACCGGAACCATCCTGTCCCCCGGCTTCCCCGAGCCCTACCTCAACAGCCTCAACTGCGTCTGGAAGATCCTCGTTCCGGAAGGCTCCGGAATCCAGGTTCGACATTCTCTTTGACCATTCCTGGCCATCGTCACTGAACATGACTTTTTTTTGTTAACATTTTTCTTACGTTTTTGACAAATATCTTATTTACATTGAATCATTCAACATTAGAAACTTTGACACAGCAACGTATTATACAACGCTGAGAACAGTTAAAGTATGAAACCAATATTTGATGGCGACTTCACAAAACGACCAAGTGCAACGACAGCATACAAGTACAACGTGATCTGAAATATGATGAATGCACACATTGCAAATAACAACTGTAGTGATATTTATAATTATGCTCACAAATAGACAGTGTCATTGATGTGCAATACAAGTAAGTCGAGAGTAGAACAGCTCCACAGGGCATCGCGGGGCTCTCTCTTCGATGGCTTAGTTGTGTCTCGGTGAGGCCAATTTGTGAATACTTGAAAGCTAAATAACAGTCAAGGTGTTCTCGGGTGAACCACCGCCTGCTTCACCTGTGGGACGACACACACAACTTACTTTAGGAGTCTAGACGGTTGTTTCATCAGTCTTTTATAACACTTGAAAGGGGATTAGGAAAAAAAAATACATAGAACATAGAAAATAAAACATGTTGCGGGCATTGGGATTCAATATGACCGAGAGGAGTGTTCCTCTCCCCTGACTCATGGCTGGCTCTGTACTACTTCAAAACAGCAAAATATTTTTGATCTAATTTCCCACTAAAAACTAAACAAAACTTTTTTTTTTGACCCAAAGTAAATCCCAACCTTCCCAAGGAAACTCTTTTCTTCATTGAAATCGTTTTTTTCCTTCTTCTCCAAAGCAGTGTGAGATGTATCGCACGTCTCCTGCGTGTTTGTGTCTCAACTGGAAGTTTTAATCGAGGACCCCCGGGGCCCCGCGGACGGCCGGGCTCCCCGCGGACCTGCCTGATGAAAAGTCACCAGGCCCCGGGTTTATTCACTGTCGCTAATGACCTCGGTGGCGTCCCTCGTCTATTAGCTCGTCCGCCTCGCGTCCCGCCCCGCCGTCCTTGTAGGTCGAACGCGTGAGTCGCGAGGACCCCCCCGAAGCTCATTACGCATGCCGCGCGACGCAGTGACACGGAATTAGCCCCTGTGTGTGTGTGTGCGCGCGTGTGTGTCTGTGTGTGTGCGCGCGCGATGTGTGTGTGTGTGTGTGTGTGTGTGTGTGTGTGTGTGTGTGGCTATGGGTGGAGTGGAATGGGGAATAGAGTGAGAGGAGTGTCTACTTGGAGCATTCAGAATACACTCTCTCTCTGTCCCTCTCTCTCTCTTGCGCTCTCTCTACATCTGTCTGTCACTGTCTCTCACAAATAAACAAACAGATTCGTAACACACACTGAATTAACCCCCCACCCTACACACACACACACACACACACACACACACACACACACACACACACACACACACACACACACACACACACACACACACACACACACACACACACACACACACACACACACAACAGCAGCAGCAGCAGTGAAAGGTCAATCGGGGGGAAGCAGCTCCTGTATTTTCCTGGGATGTGTTTAGGATCCCGACCGCCTTTCCCCGACACTCCTCTGTCGGCTCGGTCAGTCGGTGTCCGGTCTGTAGACGCCGGCGAGGAGGGAAAAGGGCAGCGAGGAATGGCGGACGAGAGAGGAGAACAACAAGAGGAAAAAAGGGAGATGGAGGGAGAGAGAAAGTAGAAGAGAGCACAACGGTGCGAATCACTTGAGGGGAATACCAAGTCCTTTGAGTCTAAGCACACAGTACGCTGTCAGGGCTGTTTATGGTGTTCACTACAAGCAGTATTGATCGGAGAAAATTTACCCCTTTTTCATATCATTTGAGTCTTTTTTCAAACAACTATCCCGATGTACTCGCACTCGACTTAAAAGCAGTCGCAAACTAAATATAGTTTCGCGGAGGACTTCGGTAACCGTTGGCAACTTCTTGCGCCAACTTTTTCAACATTCCCCGGTCAAAATAATTAATACATTTCACGTATTATTTTGTCTGTCAAAATCTTATCATTTTAAAAATAGGGCCAATGATTTGGAGTATCATTGGGGGGTTGATTAAATACTAATTTGCCGCTCTTTAAATCTGTCCTCCATTTTGGCAAAATATACTGAAAAGTATGGACGTAGCGTGGGTGACATCACCCGGCCCTGGTGGCCACCACGTCTTGAGAATTATTTAACATTTTTAAACCAGCGGTGGAAATGATCCAGCTCGCAATATTCTGGATCAAACTAATTCATAATCAATCGTTTGATGACCTTAAAGGATAACTTTGAGGAATAACGGGACCTCTCAGAATACAGAATACAGAGATGAAATAGACCCTGAGATCCTAACCGAATGAAGAACAAGTGTATTTGCTTTTGTTGTACAAATGAATGAAGTCTTTAATTTGTCCCAGTGACTTCAACCTCGTCCACGCGTACAGTTTGTGGACATTTCAAAATGTGTCGGATTCTCTTTCTCTCTTTTGCACACCAAAACCCAAAAAACCTTTGGAAAACTGTTTTATGTGTACCGCCGAGAAGTCAATGGCTTCGTCAAACTTCATAACCTCGATTTTCACATGCCGATCGCTGTTTCACACGTTGAACATGCGCGCCTACAAACCTACAAACAATGGCGGATGTGTTTACGCGTGGCGGCTCGCCGGCCGACCGATGGGCTTCATGACATGTTTACAAGCCAGCCTGGTGTTACAGTGTGTTTGTGCGCACCGCTGTGCTGTGTTGTTGTTGTTGTTGTTGTGGTATTTGCCACTCAGTGAGCACGTGCACATCGATGCACAGCAATGCTCCTAATGTTCTAATGTATCGTCACCTACTGGCTTGGCATGCGTATGTGAGTGTTTTAAATTGTATTGTTTTCCATTGCAATGTCGGTGTGCACAAGTCTGCTGGGAGGGTGGAGAAATCTAAATACCCATATACTGTGTATATATATATATACTGTATATATATACCCATATACATGTGGATGGGGCCTTAGAATAGTGATGGGTCTTTTTGCATCTGGCCACCGTGAGCCACCTACAGGCAGCTAGAGGAACTGCGTGTTAGTCTCGTTTCGCCAGGGTCTGCCTTCATGTTACGGTGTGTGTTTTTCACCCCTATTTACGTGTTAACCTTTTGTCTTGTCTCGCTGCGTCCTTCACTCCGGGCAGATCCAGGTGATCAGCTTCGTGACGGAGCAGAACTGGGACTCCTTGGAGGTGTTTGATGGAGGCGACAACACCGACACCATGCTCGGCAGCTTCTCAGGTGTGTGTGCGGCAGCTACGTGTGACTGTGTCTGGTGTCTGTGGTGTGGTTGGCCAGGAGCACGCAAGAGGTGTGTGTGTGTGCCGTGTGTGGTGAGAGAAGTGGTCCGTGTTGTGTGTGTGTGTGTGTGTGTTTGTGTCAAGATGTCAATTCGCCAAGATGTCTTCTAGTTGTTTGTGCAAAGAACCATCCTTGAACTAAAGGATTTTTGCTTTTGAAAAAGCATACAAAAGCATACAACCTCATGAAGAAAAGCCACGATGAAAAAACCCACATATAGCAACCGTGACCAACGAGGAGGGAATTGTAAAGATGTAATTAAAGAAACCGAAGAACGCAATTTGGCAAAGGTGTTTGGCTCTGCAGCTCCGCTAAGTGCCGCATCCAATACGCAAAAGGCAGGTGGCGCATTTCGCAGAGAGAGAGAGAGAGAGAGAGAGAGAGAGAGAGAGAGGGAGAAAAAAAAAAAAAGAGAGAAAAAAAGAAAATCCAATTCAATAAGTCTCGCTGCTTCCCTGAGGCAACATCTCGGCACATTACTGGAAAGGTTAGCTCACTCTGCCGCGGAGATGAAGCGAAGCATTTGTTTACAGTGTGTGTGTGTGTGTGTGTTTGTGCGTGTGTGCATGTGTGTGTGTGCAATTCCATCCCCCCCCCCCCCCCCACACACACACACTCCTCGTGGCAAGGGCACGACTACGCAGCAGTCTCATTTTGCTGTTGTGCTCGGAGCCCGCCTCAAAGTAAATGCTAGGAGTGCCCTGAAGTGACGGGGATGAGAGAAGAGAGGGAATCACACAAAAATGGCAACAGACATGCAAAACACGGGATGATGATGATGATCATGATGATGATGATGATGATGATGATGATCGTTACATAAACCGGGACAGCAGGACTGTGGGAAAACCATGTCCTTTCAGTCTCAGTTATTGTCTGGTTTTTATTTCCTTTCTTCACGTTGTGCGTTCTGATGCGACGTTGCATGTATGCACCGCTGGCTAAGCCCAGTGCTGTGAGAATGCGGTGACCTTTTTGGTTACATTTTTCATATTTCCTCCGTTTTCCTATTTTCACGTGTTTAACGACGAGAGAAAAGAAGGAAAGCAAAGCAGTTAAAAAAGGAAGGAATGAAAGGAAGTAAGGGAAATTGCGACCCCGATAATCCATGAGAAAGTCCATGCGAAATTGTCCCCGTGTTGTGCACACAGGGGACTGCGAGGGTCTTTATTGATATTTACATTGGGGAACCATGTTCTCTCTCTCTCTCTCTCGCTGTGTGTGCTCATTAAAAGTGTCTGGTTAAAATGCTTGAACCGCCCCGGTGGAACCAATTGTCCCCACCCCCCCCGCCCCCCCGCTGCACACAACACAGCAGAGTACCCAGCGGTTCATGGATTTCGGCGACTGTTCGCCTGCGTGTGTTCACGCCTGTGGTTTTATCTGTTATTCGAGCTCTGTCGCCGATGGATTTTTGTTGTTTCTTTCATGGCCCCCTTTTTTTGCACCGAGGCAAGTATGAATATTTACATTTGGTTATTCCGCAGAGGCCTGTAAACCAGTGAGCACTGTGTGCAATCAAAGCCCCCGATCGATGTTGGACTTAAGAAGAGAATTTCTCAAGTGCAAAGTGCTGAATGAGGGAAGCCTCTGAAACCAACCGGGACAGTGATAGCTATCGGTATCAGGTGGCCATGTTTAACTGGTGCTCTTCATCTCCTCCTCCTTCTCCTCCCCCCCCCCCCCCCCCCCCCCCCCCTTCTTCTCCTCCTTCTCATCCGCCATCTCATCCTCCTGCTCCTCCCTCTTCATCCCCCTCACACATCTTACCCCTCCTTCTCATCACCCTCCCGTCCTCCTCCTCCTCCACCTCATCCTCCTCCCCTTCTTACCCCTCCTCCTCATCACCCTCCCTCCTCCTCATCATCCTCCTCCTCCTCCTCCTCCTCCTCCTTCACCCCATCTTACCCCTCCTCCTCATCAATCTCCCTCCTCCTCCTCCTCCTCCTCCCTCCGCCTCCTTCCTCCACCCCAATCTTACCCCTCCTCCTCATCACCCTCCCTCCTCCTCATCATCCTCCTCCTCCTCCTCCTCCACCCCATCTTACCCCTCCTCCTCATCACTCTCCCTCCTCCTCCTCCTCCTCCTCCCTCCTCCTTCTCCACCTCATCCTCCTCCCCATCTTACCCCTCCTCCTCATCACCCTCCCTCCTCCTCATCATCCTCCTCCTGCTCCTGCTCCTGCTCCTCCTCCTTCCTCCCCGAAGGCACCACGGTCCCGGCGCTCCTCAACAGCAACCTCCAAACCAGCTCTACCTGCACTTCTTCTCTGACATCAGCGTAGTCGGCCGCCGGATTCAGACTGGAGTACAAAAGTAAGGGGAAGCTTTCTCCGTCACGCACGGACAAACGGCATGAAGTCCTCTGTGTTTCTCAAGTGTTTATTTTGATTTCATTTTATTGACCTTTTTTACTATGTGCATGTTTTAACACTTATGAATATCTTACATTTACATTTGCATTGAGGACATTTAGGGACGGTTTTATCCGTCCCTAAATTATATATTGCTGTCTCTTTCATTTGCTGAAAGAGACAGCAATATATCTCTGTGGTATATAAAGATAAGAACAGAGCTGGTTTAAAGCATTCATAATTGCGAGGCTAATAGAACAAGTTTCATAATTGCTAGGCTGCCTGCATAATAGCTGGGATAAGAGCAGACGTGCCATTCTGAGTGCAGCACCAACATCTAAGAACATACAATATGTAATATTGTAACTTGGATCATGCTAAGTACTATTAATAATGCCAAGACGTACAAACGCGCAAGTTAGTGCTAGGGTTCGCAGAGGGAAGGGAATATTGTACAACTTTACAACAGAAAAATAATACCCCAGTACAAAAGTGTTGAAATAAGAAAGCCTTCCAAGTGTATTTGAATTTGTGTATTTTGTTAGGCATCTTGCTCCAAGATGGGTGGTGATTCGTGGTCAACAACGCCCCCTAACCACAAAACTAACCGAGCCCCACCCTATGTAGGCGGGGCTCGGGTTCGATTGACATGTGTTGCGGCTTATCTGCCCCTTCCTCCTCCTCCTCCTCCGCAGCCGTGTCGCTGACCAGCTGCCCCGAGCCGGTGGTGCCCATGAACAGCAACAAGGTGGGGGAACGCCTGCAGATGAACAACGTGGTGTCCTTCCAGTGTGAGGCCGGCTACATGCTGCAGGTAATGTCGCCGTCCTGCTGGCAAGGTGGGGGCTGTGCTGGTGCAGTGGTCTGGTCAATCCAGTCCAGTCCGGTCCGGTCTGGTTCCTATATGATTATGGATGGTCTCAATCTGGTCTCGAACTCTCAGAGTGAATTTCACTTCGCTCTGTATCCCGAATCTCTCTCGGATTAATCGGTCTCGGAAGACCAGTTCTGAGGAGGGGAATCACCTCGCTACGTTTTGTTCCGAGCACTTTTAGAAGGTTAATCTCGTCCAAGAAAGTGCCCGGCGGCGAATGCTTAAATGTTCAGAGACGTTGATGTGGGATCGAGATAAGTTACATTAGCGTTGGTTTCTTTAAATATCTGTGGTCATTTAAGGTGAAATGAAACGATTGCTGATTGGCCAAATGCCAACTGCACCACCAATGGCTATTAGTTTTAATGAAAATGTTTAAAAACTCACTCACAACTTTCATTTATATATATATATATATATATATATACAGTATATGTGTATATATATATATATATATATATATATATATATAAAAATAGCCTCTTGGTCTCAACTCCCCCCCTCTAGAATCAGACTCGATTCACCAGTGACTCGATTTGGACTTGAACTCGACCGAGGTGGTTTGGTTTCGAGGAGGTTGAGATGAGTGGGTGCTCCAGTGTTCACTCATCTCCAACTCCATGTACACACACACACACACGCACACACACACACACACACACACACACGCGCACACTCACACACACGCGCGCACACTCACACACACACGCACACATATAGACCCCTTCAAAAACACAGTCAGTCTTCTGATGAGTGACGTTTCAAAACTTGACACAAACTTCAGAGAAGGCGATGGACTATATTTCACTGCTGTTGTTGGTTTTGTGGAGAGCAGTTTCCCCCTCAGTGAGTGAACCAAGAAAAAAACAAAAAGGAGGATGATACTTTTCATTTCGGGGTCATATTGGAGAAATGTCCGCCCCGGAGTGGCCAAAAAAATAAAATATGTGTTGCCTCTCGGTTCTTTCAGAGGTGTCAGCGCTATGCGTATGATGGATGACGCAAAAGTGTCAGAGAAATGCTTTATATCAGGGGTGCCAAACATGCGGCCCGGGGGCCAGGTGCGGCCCACCAGCTGATCCAATCCAGCCCGGGAGGCAATTTCATCAAATGGATTGGACGGTTGGATGGATTCATCTTCCTGGTTGATTTCTTCACTTTATTCATAATCACACAAAAAAATGTTCTCTAGATCTTACAAATAACCACTAAGCTGCACGAGTTGCAAGAGTTTCATATGTATTTTCATGGTGTTTTGTTTGTCCGTCCCCCCGCTAAGTAGCATTTGGTCTGTTCCGGCCCTCAACCTCAAATGAGTTTGACACCCCTGCTTTATATAAACCATGCAACCTCACCGTTCCTCTGGAGTCCTAGGTCCAGCGTAAGTCTTTCCATTATCTCCGTATCTCCGTTAGCCACGGATGTCGCAGCAGCAACAGCAAAATAGCTTCTTTGGTGTTTGGCTTGGTGAGTGACAGAGTAGTTTTTAAGCAGGAAAGTTGTTGTCGGTGGTCGGGAAAAACCACTGCAACATATGTCAGTATCGTTATCTATATGTTATATACAATATATATATATATTCTGTATACTTAATATAGGGGCGGCAGTGGCTCAAGAGGTGCAGTCGGTAAAGGGAAGGTCGCCGGTTCGTCGAGGTGTCCCCCGAGCGCAACACCTAACCCTCCTGGCTCAGCCGTGGGTGTGTGTGAACGTGTGAACGTGAGACACGGATTATACAGTGACCAGGCGGAGCCGACATAATGCCCAAAGCCCAAATAATGCACGCAAGATGTATGAGAAATATGTCTTTCTACAAAATAGGAATCCAAAATAAAAGAAAATAGTCCCGTCTCGCCGATCGAGTCGAGCAGCCCGCTTGGAACCCACGTCGCTGACATGGCTTGACGGTTCCTGACAGCTATCCAGGACGATGAGAGGGCATGATCCTAAGCCCTGGTTTCCCTGGCAACTACCCTAGCAACAGTGACTGCACCTGGAGAGTGTACCTGCCGGTCGGATACGGTACGCTTTCACTCCTTTATGGCAATGCTTCAAAGCCTCATTAGATTAGTCGTTCAATACTTGTGTGATAATAGTTATTCTCATCATAGTAATGATTGCTGTGTGTGTGTGTGTGTGTGTGTGTGTGTGTGTGTGTGTGTGTTGTGTGTGAGGAAAGCAGAATATTTACTTACAGCAACATTTGCACGAGAGGCCCCTTTATTGACCCAGTAGGGGCTTCCTGACAGACCAGG
>PIJE02002115.1:57519-65355 GCA_002895965.2 Coryphaenoides rupestris | reverse complement strand
GGGGGGGGGGGTGGTTGTTCTAGTCTGATACGTCCTGGATAGCTGTCAGGAACCGTCAAGCCATGTCAGCGACGTGGGTTCCAAGCGGGCTGCTCGACTCGATCGGCGAGACGGGACTATTTTCTTTTATTTTGGATTCCTATTTTGTAGAAAGACATATTTCTCATACATCTTGCGTGCATTATTTGGGCTTTGGGCATTATGTCGGCTCCGCCTGGTCACTGTATAATCCGTGTCTCACGTTCACACGTTCACACACACCCACGGGCTGAGCCAGGAGGTTTAGGTGTTGCGCTCGGGGGACACCTCGACGAACCGGCGACCTTCCCTTTACCGACTGCACCTCTTGAGCCACTGCCGCCCCTATATTAAGTATACAGAATATATATATATATTGTATATAACATATAGATAACGATACTGACATATGTTGCAGTGGTTTTTCCCCGACCACCGACAAACAACTTTCCTGTTAAAAACTACTCTGTCACTCACCAAAGCCAAACACCAAAGAAGCTATTTTGCTGTTGCTGCTGCGACATCCGTGGCTAACGGAGATACGGAGATAATGGAAAGACTTACGCTGGACCTAGGACTCCAGAGGAACGGTGAGGTTGCATGGTTTATATAAAGCAGGGGTGTCAAACTCATTTGAGGTTGAGGGCCGGAACAGACCAAATGCTACTTAGCGGGGGACGGACAAACAAAACACCATGAAAATACATATGAAACTCTTGCAACTCGTGCAGCTTAGTGGTTATTTGTAAGATCTAGAGAACATTTTTTTGTGTGATTATGAATAAAGTGAAGAAATCAACCAGGAAGATGAATCCATCCAACCGTCCAATCCATTTGATGAAATTGCCTCCCGGGCTGGATTGGATCAGCTGGTGGGCCGCACCTGGCCCCCGGGCCGCATGTTTGGCACCCCTGATATAAAGCATTTCTCTGACACTTTTGCGTCATCCATCATACGCATAGCGCTGACACCTCTGAAAGAACCGAGAGGCAACACATATTTTATTTTTTGGGCCACTCCGGGGCGGACATTTCTCCAATATGACCCCGAAATGAAAAGTATCATCCTCCTTTTTGTTTTTTTCTTGGTTCACTCACTGAGGGGGAAACTGCTCTCCACAAAACCAACAACAGCAGTGAAATATAGTCCATCGCCTTCTCTGAAGTTTGTGTCAAGTTTTGAAACGTCACTCATCAGAAGACTGACTGTGTTTTTGAAGGGGTCTATATGTGTGCGTGTGTGTGTGAGTGTGCGCGCGTGTGTGTGTGTGTGTGTGTGTGTGTGTGTGTGGGTGTGTGTGTGTGTGTGTGTGTACATGGAGTTGGAGATGAGTGAACACTGGAGCACCCACTCATCTCAACCTCCTCGAAACCAAACCACCTCGGTCGAGTTCAAGTCCAAATCGAGTCACTGGTGAATCGAGTCTGATTCTAGAGGGGGGGAGTTGAGACCAAGAGGCTATTTTTATATATATATATATATATATATATATATATATATAAATGAAAGTTGTGAGTGAGTTTTTAAACATTTTCATTAAAACTAATAGCCATTGGTGGTGCAGTTGGCATTTGGCCAATCAGCAATCGTTTCATTTCACCTTAAATGACCACAGATATTTAAAGAAACCAACGCTAATGTAACTTAGCTCGATCCCACATCAACGTCTCTGAACATTTAAGCATCGCTGCCGGGCACTTTCTTGGATGAGATTAACCTTCTAAAAGTGCTCGGAACAAAAACGTAGCGAGGTGATTCCCCTCCTCAGAACTGGTCTTCCGAGACCGATTAATCCGAGAGGAGATTCGGGATACAGAGCGAAGTGAAATTCACTCTGAGAGTCGAGACCAGATTGAGACCATCCATAATCATATAGGAACCAGACCGGACCGGACCGGACTGGATCGACCAGACCACTGCACCGGCACAGCCCCCACCTTGCCAGCAGGACGGCGACATTACCTGCAGCATGTAGCCGGCCTCACACTGGAAGGACACCACGTTGTTCATCTGCAGGCGTTCCCCCACCTTGTTGCTGTTCATGGGCACCACCGGCTCGGGGCAGCTGGTCAGCGACACGGCTGCGGAGGAGGAGGAGGAGGAAGGGGCAGATAAGCCGCAACACATGTCAATCGAACCCGAGCCCCGCCTACATAGGGTGGGGCTCGGTTAGTTTTGTGGTTAGGGGGCGTTGTTGACCACGAATCACCACCCATCTTGGAGCAAGATGCCTAACAAAATACACAAATTCAAATACACTTGGAAGGCTTTCTTATTTCAACACTTTTGTACTGGGGTATTATTTTTCTGTTGTAAAGTTGTACAATATTCCCTTCCCTCTGCGAACCCTAGCACTAACTTGCGCGTTTGTACGTCTTGGCATTATTAATAGTACTTAGCATGATCCAAGTTACAATATTACATATTGTATGTTCTTAGATGTTGGTGCTGCACTCAGAATGGCACGTCTGCTCTTATCCCAGCTATTATGCAGGCAGCCTAGCAATTATGAAACTCATTCTATTAGCCTCGCAATTATGAATGCTTTAAACCAGCTCTGTTCTTATCTTTATATACCACAGAGATATATTGCTGTCTCTTTCAGCAAATGAAAGAGACAGCAATATATAATTTAGGGACGGATAAAACCGTCCCTAAATGTCCTCAATGCAAATGTAAATGTAAGATATTCATAAGTGTTAAAACATGCACATAGTAAAAAAGGTCAATAAAATGAAATCAAAATAAACACTTGAGAAACACAGAGGACTTCATGCCGTTTGTCCGTGCGTGACGGAGAAAGCTTCCCCTTACTTTTGTACTCCAGTCTGAATCCGGCGGCCGACACGCTGATGTCAGAGAAGAAGTGCAGGTAGAGCTGGTTGGAGGTGCTGTTGAGGAGTGCCGGGACCGTGGTGCCTTCGGGGAGGAAGGAGGAGCAGCAGGAGCAGGAGCAGGAGGAGGATGATGAGGAGGAGGGAGGGTGATGAGGAGGAGGGGTAAGATGGGGAGGAGGATGAGGTGGAGAAGGAGGGAGGAGGAGGAGGAGGAGGAGGGATGGGGAGAGGGAGGAGGAGGAGGAGGAGAGGAGGAGGAGGAGGAGGGAGGAGGGAGAGGAGGAGGAGGAGGAGGAGGAGGAGAGGAGGAGGGAAGGAGGAGAGAGAGGAGGAGATTGAGAGGAGGAGGAAGAGGGGGAGAGGAGGAGGAGGGAGGAGGGGAGATGAGGAGGAGGAGGAGAGGGAGGGTGAGGGAAGGAGGGGAAGGGGGGAGGAGGAGGAGGAGGAGGAGGGGAGAGGAGGGGGAGAGAGGAGGAGGAGGAGAGAGGGGAGAGAAGGAGGAGGAGAGGGGGGGGGGGGGGGAGGAGGAGGAGGAGGAGGAGATGAAGAGCACCAGTTAAACATGGCCACCTGATACCGATAGCTATCACTGTCCCGGTTGGTTTCAGAGGCTTCCCTCATTCAGCACTTTGCACTTGCAGAAATTCTCTTCTTAAGTCCAACATCGATCGGGGGCTTTGATTGCACACAGTGTTCACTGGTTTACAGGCCTGTGCGGAATAACCAAATGTAAATATTCATACTTGCCTCGGTGCAAAAAAAAAAAAAAAAAAAAAAAAGGGGCCATGAAAAATATTGATTTCAATTCATCGTTCATTGAGAGACCTTCTTCGAATATAACAGACCCCCCCCCCGTCCCTGGAATGATATCTTTCCAGTGTCTCATTACTGTGACTGACATTTCTCTGCTGCGACCATTCAAGTATTCACGGAAAGGTCAAGTGATGTATGCTGAAGTCTGCTGTGGCCCGATGCATATGTAAATATATATATATATCTATACATATAGATATATATATATTCATATTTACATTTTCCCAGCAGATGCGCGTTAGCCGCCTCGGTGCACCAGAGGGGAGAGATTCCTGCTTCCTATTTTATTTAGCGAGTGCCGTGATCAATTCTCGCATTATGTGTAATACATCTCCTTGCATATCTATGTCTCTCTCTCTCTCTCTCTCTCTCTCTCTCTCTCTCTCTCTCTCTCTCTCTCTCTCTCTCTGTCTCTCTATCTCTCTCTCTCTATGTTCTCTCTATCTCCCTCTCTCTGTGTGTCTCTCTCTCTCTCTTTCTCTCTCTCTCTGTCTCTCTGTCTCTCTCTCTCTCTCTCTCTCTCTCTCTCTCTCTCTCTCTGTCTCTCTGTCTCTCCCTCTCCATGTCTCTATCTCTCCTCTGTGTGTGTGCCTCTCTCTCTGTCTCTGTCTCTCTTTCTTTCAATTAAATTCAATTCAATTTAAAGAGCTTTATTGGCATGGGATACATACATTTACATTGCCAAAGCGAGTGGTAAATACAATCAAATGTATAAATATGAGTTTCTAAAGTATACTTATAAAGAACTAAATATATACGGGTAAGTAAGTCAACTTACAAAAAATATAAAATATATACAGTAGGCTATATACAGTATATATAAAAAAAATACAAAAAATACAAAAAGAAAATACAATAAAAAAGAAAATACAAAAAAGAAAAACGAAAATATGAATTTTTTTATAATAATAATACAAAATAAAGGGGGATTGACAGGTGATTGACAGTCTTTATGGAGGTTGTATTCCGTTGGATGTCCTTTTCCTGTCACAACAGCTCACAAATCTTGCTGCTGTGTTTGCACATTCCTGTACCTCGCCCAGCAGATATGGAAGGTTTGGTTGTTTGTTAAGTTTTCAAAATTCTTTTGTGTGTTTGAGATCTGTGTGAAGTATGTATCTCTAATGTCTTGGTATAGGTGGCAGGTTGTTAGGAAGTGTAGCTCGGTTTCCACCTCCTGTTGGGTGCAGTGGGTACAGAGTCTGTCTTCTCTTGGTAGCCAGGTCTGCCGGTCTCTCTCTCTCTCTCTTTTTCTCTGTCTCTTTATCTCTCCTCTGTGTGTGTGTGTGTGTGTGTGTGTGTGTGTATGTGTGTGTGTGTGTATGTGTGTGTGTATCTCTGTCTCTCCTCTCTCTCTGTGCATCTCTATCTTTGCTCTGTGTGTGTGTTTGTGTGTGTCTCTCTATCTGTCCTCTTTCTGTATGTCTCCATACATCTCTCCTCTCTCTGTCTCAATATATATATATATATATCCCCCTCCTCATCCTATAGCGATCTGTTTCTCTTTTGGTCTCGCTCTCTCTCTCATTTCTCGCTCAGTCACTTTGCTAATTTCTCGGTGTGATTGTTTGATATGCTGCTGCCGCCTCCACTGTCCCATTGTGTGACTGCAGATCTATTAAGCCCTTTTAGAGAGAGAGAGAGAGAGAGAGAGAGAGAGAGAGAGAGAGAGAGAGAGAGAGAGAGAGAGAATATGTGCATAGACAGAGAGAGATACAGACAAGATGTGCATAGAGAGAGAGAGAGAGAAAGAGAGAGAGGTATAGCCCACCTCCCCCCTGCCACCTCCATACCACACGTATGCGCAGGCTGTAAGCAGAGCAAGCCCCAACCCTACACCAGTTGGAGCCCCACCCAGTGACCTGAGCACCAGATGCTCCGCGAGCTCTACACAATCATGGTCCAGGCCTAAAACCACTGGAATAATAACACTGTAAATAATGGAATACAAATCTTTCACCATTTCATCCTGGAATATACAAGGTCTGAGATCGACTGCCTTTGGTATGAAGAGCAGAAACCCAGACCACCAAAGACATTGCAAACACAGATATCATTGTCCTACAGGAGACATGGCACAGAGGAGATGGTCCCACCGGCTGCCCTGTGAACTACAGAGTACCATCCACCAAGCTAACAGGGATCAAACAGGGAAGAGACTCGGGAGGTATTCAAATATGGTACAAATCAGAACTAACCCACTCCATGAAGCTCAAATTCCAATTGTCTATATTAAAACTCTTTAATGTTGTCCTTAGCTTGGGGATCTTCCCCAATATTTGGAACCAAGGTCTGATAACACCGCTCCACAAAAGTGGAGACAAATTTGACCCCAACAATTTCCGTGGGATCTGCGTTAACAGTAACCTTGGGAAAATCCTCTGTATGATCATCAACCACAGACTCCTACATTTCATCACTGAAAATAATGTCCTAAACAAATCCCAAATTGGCTTTCTACCGAATTATCGCACAACAGACCATATTTTCACCCTCAGCACCCTAATAGACAACCAAATAAACAAAAACAAAAGTAAATTATTCTCTTGTTTTGTTGACTTCAAAAAAGCTTTTGATTCTATTTGGCACGATGGTCTGCTGTACAAACTATTGGAAAGCGGTGTTGGAGGAAAAACCTATGACATCATAAAGTCAATGTACACCAACAACAAATGCGCTGTTAAGATTGGCAAACAACACACAGACTTCTTTCCCCAAAACCGGGGGGTTAGACAGGGATGCAGCCTGAGCCCAACCCTCTTCAACATATACATCAATGAATTGGTGAAATCTCTAGAACAATCTGAGGGACCTGGCATCTCCCTAGGAGACACACAAGTCAAACACCTCCTGTTCACAGATGATCTGGTGCTGCTGTCTCCAACCAAAGAAGGACTACAACAGCACCTTGATCTACTACACAATTCTCCCAGACCTGGGCCCTGACAGTAAATCTAACCAAGACAAAAATAATGCTTTTCCAAAAAAGACCCAGCCTCCAGCAACACAAATATAAATTATTTCTCGATACAACTCCCGTAGAGCATACAAAGAATTATACCTACCTTGGCCTAAACATTAGCAACACAGGTAACTTCAACAAAGCTGTAAACGACCTGAGAGACAAGGCAAGAAGGGCTTTTTATGCCATAAAAAGAAACATCAACTTAGACATCCCAATAAAAATATGGCTCAAAATACTAGACTCAGTTATCGAACCCATTTCCCTTTACGGTTGCGAGATCTGGGGTCCACTTGCAAACCAAGATTTTACTAAATGGGACAAACATCAAATTGAAACGCTGCATGCAGAGTTCTGCAAATCCATTCTCCACACCCAATGTGTGTGTGTGTGTGTGTGTGTGTGTGTGTGTGTGTGTGTGTGTGTGTGTGTGTGTGTGTGTTTTCCAGGGGCCCACGTCCAGTTCCTCAACTTCTCCACCGAGGCGAACCACGACTTCCTGGAGATCCGCAACGGGCCCCTGGACACCAGCACCGTGGTCGGGCGCTTCAGCGGCACAGACATCCCCGCCTCGCTGCTCACCACCTCCCACGAGACCACCGTGTACTTCCACAGCGACCACTCGCAGAACAAACCGGGCTTCAGGTTTGAATACCAAGGTGAGCGGTGGGAGGGTGCCGCATCCAGTGGGGGGTAGCAGAATATTATATTTAAGCCGGCGCGAAAGAGAAGTAAAACTGTGAAGACAAACGCAGAGTGTGGTTGAAACGTGCAAAGTTGAAATCGGTGTGAGCCAAAAGTTGTTTGGGTCCACACACACACACACACACACACACACACACACACACACACACACATACACAGCTGAATGCTGCCGCCGCTGTCACTGTTTGGCCTCCTCGCAAAACATTTGCTGGCAGCTGTCACCGAAAAGTGCCTCCGTACTAAACAAAGTGATTATGTTTGGTTCAGCAAAGGGGCCACAGAATGCAATCAAAACGAACAGAGCAATTTGCCTAAATTGACATAATCACGAGAATGCCTGCAGGAATAGAGGTTATGGGGATAAATCACGACTCCACAAAGCTCAAAGGCCAAGTCATCGGCCCCTGCCAGCCAGTTTTCATTTTATAGCTCGTGAGTTAATTTAGGAACTATTAGAGCCCACTTGGCCGCAGTGAGAAACTGCGATGCATGTAAGCCCA
>PIJE02002115.1:42519-52519 GCA_002895965.2 Coryphaenoides rupestris | reverse complement strand
ACTGGGTGGTGGTGGTGGTGGTGTGGTGGTGGTGGTAGAGGGGGAGGGGTGGTGTGCTTCCCTGGCATGCCTCGGCTGTGCAGTGATTACCAGCCCCTCTGTTAGTCCCCCCTCCTCCATCACCCTCCACACCCTCCACACCCTCCACCCTTCTCCCCAATCAATGTAATCATTCCTCCCCTGCGCACCAGTAATGAGCCCTGAGGAGAGAGTTTAAATCGCGGAGCTGCTTCCAGACGCCTGGAAGGAAGTTCAAGGATTCTTTTGAGGGCATTGAAATCGCCCGTTCAGATTTTTGTTTCTGGATGTGTGCCACATCGTGTATTTTAGTCACTTATGACTTTCTGTTGATAATTGTGTTTTATGTATTTATTTATTTTTGTAACGATTGGGACATGACAGATTATTATACGCTTACATGTTGTCTGGCCGTGGTACAGAGTCGGTCAAAGTAGGAGATTCTGTGTGGCGCGGGCTTTAAGGATCTCCTGCAGTTTGGTCTGAAGTTTGCGTTTTGGCTCCAACTCAGTCCACACACACACACACATGTTCGGGAATGAGATCTGTCCAGTGACAACCAGGGCATGAACCAGGGTGGAAGAAAAGAGGTCCCAGTTTAACTTGTCGTTTGTAACCCACTGATTGATCACATGATCTCTCTCTCTCTCTCAGTGCCGTGTGGCGGGAACATAACCGCTGACAACGGGACCATCTTCTCGCCCGGCTACCCCGCGGAGTACCCCAGCTCGGCGGACTGTACCTGGCTGATCACGGTGCCCCCCGGCTTGGGGGTCCGGCTCAACTTCACGCTGCTGCAGGTGCACGGCCCCCACGACTTCATCACCGTCTGGTAAGCGCCTGCACTTAGTCACTGTTGTTGTTGTTGTTGTTGTTGTTTCTGGACAGAGCAGGTGGTACACTGCTAGCATGCTAGCGGCTCACCTGGTGTGTGTGTGTGTGTGTGTGTGTGTGTGTGTGTGTGTGTGTGTGGTGGTGTGGTGGGTGGGCGATGGCTGGTTTAACCTGTGGGCATTGATCACATGACGCACCACAGGTGTGTCTAATCTGCCTCTGACACACACACCAGATTGACATTTGAATTGTGTCAGTGCTCTGATGGGTTCAAGTCATGTGAAACTTTCTTCTTTTTGTTGCTGTGTTAACTGGAACAGCGCATGTGACACCAGATCACGTCATTAAAACCTGTGTGGCTCGTATCCATATTCTATGACCCTACGGGGTTCTGGGGGGGAAACGTGCATCCCCCCCCACACACACACACACACCCTCACTTCCCTTTGTTCCTTCACAAGCCTCCCTTTAAGTCTTCCAATTTATCTCACTCCTATTCTGTCTACCTTCTTTGTCCCCTCCATCTCTCTCTCCCACTCACTCTGCCCCGCTCTCTCTCTCTCTTCTCTCTCTCTCTCTCTCTCTCCCCCACTCACTCTGTTCCACTCACCCTCTCTCTCTTTCTCTCTCTCTCTCTCTCTCTCTCTCTCTCTCTCTCTCTCTCTCTCTCTCTCTCTCTCTCTCTCTCTCTCTCTCTCTCTCTCTCGCTTGACAAATGAGGGAGTCGGGGCTCAGTTAGCTAATCCGCTCGGAGGCCCCCCATCACGGTTCCCTCTAACTCTCTCTCTCTCTCTCTCTCTCTTTCCATCTCTCCATGTCTTTCTTCCTCCCTCTCTCCCGATGCCAGGCCTCTTGACGTGGCCTCGCGCCGAACAATTTTATTCATATCCTGCGCCAAGCTCATGTTCCTTCCTTGTTCCTGTCATCCAGCGCCAGAGGGTTGCCTGTTTGCCCCCCCCCCCCCCCCGACCCCATACTGTGGTCTCTCTCTCTCTCCCTCTATCTCTCTCTCTCTCTCTCTCTCTCTCTCTCTCTCTCTCCCTCTATCTTCTCTCTCTCTCTCTCTCTCTCTCTCCCTCTCCCTCTATCTCTCTCTCTCTCTCTCTCTCTCTCTCTCTCTCTCTCTCTCTCTCTCTCTCTCTCTCTCTCTCTCTCTCCCTCTCCCTATCTTTCTCTCTCTCTCTCCCCCTCTATCTCTCTCTCTCTCTCTCTCTCTCTCTCTGGACATACCCGTGCCCTCATTCATCCCATGCTCACTTTCAACTTGACAATGTCCAATTTGTGGAGTGCTTTTGTGAAGTGAAGGTTATTGGACAGAACTGTCATGTCGGAAACCTGTAATAGTTGACACGTTTTAAAAGGAGCTTTTATTTTAATATCCGCTTGGTTTGACGTCATTCGCTTTCGACACAAAATAACTCATTTTAAAAGGACTTTCATAGGATCTTCATATCAGTCTGAATATCACTGACATTCAACACATTTCTGTCCTTGCATCCGCTGTGCTTTGCCCACTTCATAAGGACGTTGTGTGTGACACGGTGTCCAGTGTGTAGGCCTACGCCGAGGACTTTCCTGATTCAAATCAGCTCTTTGCTATTGAGATTAGGAAGGCAAACCAAAGCCATTTGACAACAGGCTATAATAGGCTACAACAACGTACAATACGTGTGTGTTGTGTGTTGTGTCGGACACACATCACCACACGTGCACCATTTTAAACTGCGTAATTCACTATTATAGTCGTATTTATATCATTACAATGCCATTGTGTTGGCCACAGCGGCTTATGTGCAGTAGAGGAGAGTTCTCAACCGTGCGATTCTCCATTATCCGTACTTTCAGATCATTATAGAATTATTCGGTGTATTGTTTGCTAACCCCCCGAAAACCCAGCATCTGTTGTGTTTGATACGGGGGGCTGGGGCAATGTATTACACTTGGTAGGCCTCGTAATCATAACCATACCGCACCGGTAGGCGCACCCTCGCGACAAACGTTCATACGTTCTCCATGAAAATGACCAGAAATAGCGTTTGTACACAATGGTCACATGTATCAACACAGAGTTTGCATATTATGTCAGTGTCATTAATCGGTCTAAGTTTAAAGACCAATGACTTCTCGGTTGCCATGTTCTGGTGAGTCTGTTCTGTCCGATGTGCAAGGATTCAATTCATGGCTTCCGACTCCACAAAAGCCCCCGATGTCTCTCTGACTTTCCAGTGAACCAATTGACCCAAATCCCAAAACCAACACCAGAATTCGGCAGCGGAATTCTGATGTTTTGCCGGCCGCATATTAAACGACTTCTAGATTCGGGTTATGCCCATCAGGTCAGCCATGACAATAAAACTGTATAAAACGCAGTGATAGTTGCGGTAAATAGAGCCCAGCAGAAAGCCAAAGATGTATATTATTCTGCATGTCGGTGCTTTCTAACTGGTGGCCAACACTGTTTTAGATCTCTACCAACAAGGCTCCCAAGAGCCAAAATGGAGGCTATTATATTCCCCAGTTTCCAGTTACAAACTGTGTTCCCACGCGCGCTTGTGTGTGTGTGTGTGTGTGTGTGTGTGTGTGTGTCTGTGTGTGTGTGTCTCTCCACTGAACTTCCGAGCCAGGGAAATGGGGCCCGTAATGGCAGTTTTGCCAGAGTGTTGTTAGGCACCGGTCCCCAGCCAGCAGTTTCCAGAGCTGCTTGTAATCTCCCATGCCCAGCCTGACAGCCAGAGACAGATGGTTTTTAAGCTGAATGGCTGCAGCAGGAATCCGCGAACTGGCTTAATCGGCCATGCCCACACTCTGGGACTGCCAGGACTGGGCCACAGTTTCCATCGATGCGTCTCCTTGCGCTGGATGCGACCGTCCCTGTCCCATCATCATCACCACACCCCCCCCCCCCCCCCCCACCCCAAAGTCTGCCATTCCTACCATAGTTAGTTGATAACACTGCAGACTTCTGGTCTGGGGAAAGACGATTTTTCTACTACTTTTATTGTCAGAATCCATCCAAATGCGTTCACAATGGGTGTCGTCTTTCTGTCTGCCTGTCTGTTTGTGCCCAGAGTTTTCTTCTCGTTATAATCCGAGCTTGTATTGACTCTGACATACTGTACACCTATCAAGGTTCACTACCGCTTCCTCTGTCCCACAGTATACAGTATGCATCCTTCACCCAAAGCAACAGCTCTGTTTACAGGTCTCTCTCTCTCTCTCTCTCTCTCTCTCTCTCTCTCTCTCTCTCTCTCTCTCTCTCTCTCTCTCTGTCTCTCTGTCTCTCCTCCCTCTCTCATCCACCCTGCAGGGACGGCCCTCAGGAGACCGCCCGGAAGTTGGGGGTGTTCAACGACGGCGAGCCCAACGAGCCGCCCAGCAGCACGTCCAATCAAGTGCTGCTCCGTTTCCGTAGCAACACGGAGAAGGGCGGGCTCTTCCGCGTCAGCTACCAGGGTGGGTGGTGGTTGTGGTGGTGGTGGGTGGTGGGTGGTGGGTGTTGGTGGGTGGTGGTGGTGGGAGAGCTTGACTGCTTCTAATGAACAGACAGGTTTGTGTGATTCCCACTCTCTGTTGCTCACTGTCATGTTGTTGTTGTTGTTGTTGATGTTGTTTGTTTCTGTTACACAGCCTACAGACTTCAGTTTTGCCTGCCTCCCCCCATCATTCCTAATGCAGAGATTTTGATGGCAAGCAAGGAATTTAAAATAGGTAAGCACACACACATACACACACACACACACACACACACACACAGGCACAGGTGTACACGTGCATACTGAAACCACTGGGGAATTTGAATTGGATTGCGGTCGACCCCTGAATGGAGTACTTTGAAAAAGGTAAATCACACCTAAAATGTAAACGTCAAACGTGTAAAGGTTAAACAAGGTAAAAGTGAAAAATGCACACTCTCTTACACACACACACACACACACACACAGCTCAGAGTCAAGGATGTGTAACGCTTGAAAGCAGGGAGTTCTATTGCAAGTTCATTTTCAAGCTTGAGCAACTTTTATTAATAATGACTCCCGAACACAGAGAGGAACTTAGTTCATTCTCAATATGTGCACACACGCACGCACACACACAGGCACACACTTACACACACACACACACTCACACACACACACACACACACTTACTGACACATGTACGCACACAAACTTTGGTCCCACAAGAACGCTGCCACACTGACTATAAGTACCACAGTCCCCTCGGGCAAGAGGTGAACATTTACTGACTAGCCAAACTACATTACCCAGGAGGCTGCGGGGCAACAATATAAATTAACGGCCAATAAGTCATCAGTGAGCCAAAATTGATGCCGGGGCAGGTGCTGTTATTTTCCTGCAGAAATGAGCGCAGAGAAGGCGTACTCCCTCGCTGTTTATCTGCATAGCTCGGCGGTGATTAGTCACACACGATACAACGGTGGCACCAGAATAACGCCTCATCCAACAGCGGTGCCCACTGGGGATTCATAATTCCCTGGTTTTTTTTCCCCCTTCTTCCTTTGTCACGGCACCGCTCTAAGTTTGCCTCTTCCTCAAGACAAACAGCGGATCACGATTCCTCTCCCAGGATCCACCACCGCCGGAGAGAGAGAGCGGCTGTCTGTCTGTCTGTCTGTCTGTCTGCGCGTAGCATCACCTCACCACGATCTCTTTTTGTTTTGTTTGCTGTTTGTTTGCCCCGTCTTCCCCGTCCGCAGGCGACATCGTGCGATACCGGTGTCTCCCAGGCTACCGGCTGAGCGGGAACGCCATCCTGACCTGCCGCCTGGGCATCCACCTGGAGTTCCAGGGCCCCCCGCCCTCCTGCGACGGTGAGTGAGCCTCGCTAACCCGACTTTGTTCCCTTCTGTTCTGCCTTCTCTGGGGGCCTCGCTCGCTGCTCAGCAATACCGTCACCTTTTTTCGCTTATCTTGTTGTTGTTGTTGTTGTTGTTGTTGTTCGGCAGACGTTACGCAACTTCTCATGTATTCGGGTCGTAGTATACGGGTCATTTTGAGGTGCAGGCGGGGGTTGGGTTAGGCGGCTCGCTCGAGGATGTCTACTCGAAGACTGAAGGATTGAACGTGGCACAGGCTCTGGCACGCCGTCGCGAAACGGCCTTGGCGATGGCAACTGGAGGTGTTGCGGCTGCGGCGGCATTGAGACGCTCAAGTTCGACTACACTGCGCTCTACTACACCGTGTGACCCTGGACCTATTTTTGTAATTTCCGCTCTGCGAGAACAATTCCCAGCGAAGTCATTAGCGGCGGGTGAGAGGATTTACTCTGCTCAGAGCAAGGATGCTGAGGTGCAGCCGCAGTGGCATCTCTGCCACTCTACCCGGGGGGGGGGGGGGGGTGTTGTGGGTGGAGGAGAGTGAAGTTCCATCACTGCCTTTAATAAGCGCTCCCATGGGTGCCTGAGCGTTGTTTTGCGACTGCCTCTCGGTTTGGTGTGCAGTGCTGAGTCTGTATGCAGATGATGTTTCAATCCCATGGGGGGGGGGGGGCACCATCCTCCTGAGGAGGGGGTGGGGGGTGGGGGTGGAGAGGAGAAGGGATGTGTGAGCGCACACACACGCACACACACACACACACACACACACACACACATACGCGCACGCACACACATGCATGCGTGGCACCCTGTGGCACCCTGTCGCTCCCCTCATTAAGCTGTGGTGCTGGGTGTATAATGGGGTCTGTGTGCACACTTGTTTCTTCTTTATTTGTCTTTCTTTTTTTTTTTAATTCTCACCTTCCTCCTACGTTTCCATCAGTTCTCATCTCTTTCTCCGTTTGTGAGTGTTTACTTTCTGACCTCCGCCAAGGTGTGGATGTCTATGTTCTATTAATGTGGCAATTATGAGTGCTTGAAACTTGTTCTATTCAAATACTTACTGTGCCGTCAGCCATATATTGTTGTTGCTGCGCTCTCTTCGGACAAATGCACATATTGTAAGTCGCTTTGGCTTTGCACCGAATTTGGTGGAATTCGGTTGGTTATGCACCGAGTCAGACGTGACGAGAAGAAGTGGCCATTTTTGTTCCGCTAAAATGAATCACACAAAGGAGCATAACTTCCCATAGATCCAACACCACCCAAAAGATGATCCTGGAATGTTTGTCATGGGAAGTAGGCTCCCCCGGCCCCGCCTACTTCCCGTTTTCTTGGAAATCTCTAAAGGGGGCCTTGTGGGGTGTCATCGGACTCAGCTCAGAGCAGCCGATCAGCTCCCTCCAAGCCACGCCCACTTCTGTTGAGCTGATTTCTGTGCTCTTCTGCACATTGTTTTCCTTTCATTTGTTATTTGGGGCATTCTTTGCATCCATTTTTTTCATTTGTTTCTACCTCTTATCTTTCTACATGTCTCTAAATATGTGTCTCTTGCTCTATCTTTGAGTACTTATTTAATTCCTTCTCCTGCCTCCCAACTATTTACCTTGCTGTCAATCCTTATCTCTGCCTCTAATCAGTGAGATGTAAGAGCTGCTATTTATCTCTCAATATTTACATTTACATTTAGGGCATTTGGCACTGGCACTTCTGTCCAAAGCAACTGACAATAAGTAAATTATTTTCGCTATATTTCACAATGTATTATATTATTCAGTATATTATATATATATATGTTTATTCATGTTTTTGCAGGTGTTGCCTGCGTGCTTCCTCTGGGCCAGTACATGCGGTGCATGTACAAGGAAAGACCACAAAATAAGATGAAAAGAACTTCTGATGAATGAAACTAATTTGGACCCCCTGAATAGGAAAGCTATGCAAATGACCCCAGTGTGGTGGTGGTGGGAAGGGTGGTGGTGGTGGTGGTGGTGGTGTGGGGAAGTAGACAGAGACAGAGTAGGTCGGGCTAGTGGAGCTGGAACCATTCAGGAGATACTCTGTGTGTGGTTGTGTGTGTGTGTGTGTGTGTGTGTGTGTGTGTGTGTGTGTGTGTGTGTGTGTGTGTGTGTGTGTGTGTGTGTGTGTGTGTGTGTACCCTGGCCGTACTATGTATAGGCCCGGGTAATGGCTGTATAAGGGCAGAGCACCCAAACGGGGGAGGGAGGGAGGGAGGGGGGATGGGAGAGAGACAGAAAGAGAGACAGAGAGGGGGGGGGGGGGATTGGACACGCCTCATCTCTGCTCTAATTGTGCGCAGAACCACCCCCCCCCACCCCCTACCACCATAGAAGACCCTTCATAGCCAGGGCCCGTGAGGCTCTATCTCAATTCCTCCATCTCTCCATCCTTCTCATCCCTCGTTCTCTGCTATCTCCTTCTGTCTCTCTCCTGCTGCCTCTCTCCCTCCCTCGCTCAGACTCCCCATCTCTATGTGCCACTAGCTCTCTCTCTCTCTCTCTCTCTCTCTCTCTCTCACTCACTGTATGTGTGTCTCTCTCTCTCTCTCTACTTTTCTATCCTGCTCTCCCCCTTTGTGCCTCCCTCTCTCTCCCGTTCCCATTCCATCACTCACTCTAGATGTCTGGCGGGGTGGTTCAGGGAAGAGTGTGTGTGCGTGCGTCGTGTGTGTTTGTGTGTGTGTGTGTGTGTGTGTGCTTGTGTGCGTGCGGATTGGTCAGTGGTCAAACTACAGAGGGAGATCTACAGTGTAGACATTATGTAGCTCGTGCCGAGTTAAAATGGGCAGGGGGGAGGGGTACAGGGGGAGGATCGGGGACAAACGGCAGGGACGGTGGGGACGTGTTTTCACACCGGTGGTGTAGTGGTGTGTGTGTGTGTGTGTGTGTGTGTGTGTGTATGTGTGTGTGTGTGTGTGTGTGTGTGTGTGTGTGTGTGTGTGTGTGTGTGTGTGTGTGTGTGTGTGTGTGTGTGTGTGAAGACAGGAAACAGACTATCACGGGAGCAGAAAGGAAATGGTGTGTGGCTGGGAGCAGAGCAAGAGCTAATGAGGGGACGAGCGAGACAGACAGAGGGAGGGAGAGGGAGAGAGAGAGAGAGAGAGAGAGAGAGAGGGAGATCGAGGCATCGTCAGAAGGGCAGTGGGGAGGATATGCCTGTCTGTCCAAACATGTGTCAGGCAGTGTTTCATGCATCAGTGATTTTTTTTTAAAATGTATTTAAAACCAGCAATTTGTTCTTTACCACTCCCTCCCTCTAATTTCACTGATATTCGCGGCCACCAAGTGTAATGCCTCGTCTCTCGCGGCGGCTCGTCGCTTAAAAAGTGGCGAGCGACGGACCAAAGCTGCTATAAGCTCAAATCACCGGCTGTTGTTGGCAAGGCTGTGAAACGGCCCTGCAAGAGAAGCTGGCTGGAAGCGTGCGCGCTATCTGATAGGTCACAGCACACATCCCTCTCTCTCTCTCTCTCTCTCTCTCTCTCTCTCTCTCTCTCTCTCCTGACTCCCCCTCGCCTGCCTGACATTTCGACCCGGCACACACGACACGTGGAATGCAACAGTCGGAATGCCGCGGTCGGCCACAGATTAGTGTGTGTTTTGAGTCAGATCCGCGGTGTTTAGGTGAATCAGGCGCTCGCGCAAGTGATCTCTCCCGGGCTGAGATTAAGCAGCGCGGCGTCTGCCCTTTGAGTGGCCGTGTGTCGGCTGGTTGTCACTCACTAAAGCGATTTTTATGGCTCATTGTGTTTTAATACAAGCGACTCCTTCTTAATATTAATGACGGGCGCTCTTTTTATGTGAATGTGCGTTCCTTCCGACGAGCCGACGACATGTCATTTCACACTGATTCTCAGGCATCTCTGATAACTCGACAATTGCGTTAACAGTCAAATTGATTAATTGCGCCGTGACAAGTAATCGTCTTAAATTATTTCCCGGTTAGCGGTTAATTAGCAGATCCCTTCGTCTGAATTCAGGCTTTGTTGTTTTCGCAGTCTGCTAATACTTTCAGGGTGGCGGGGAAACCTGCAAAAAAATGTTACGAATGGGAAATGAACTGCAAGCGGTGTAGCTCGTTGTGTTCTTCTTCTACGTCTGTGCACCACGCCCTGGCGGTGAGCTACATCAAGTCTGACACACCAAGTTAAAAGCTTTTATGAATTCTGCATCGCCCATGTTGTCCGCCTCGAGTTTGCAGAGACTTAAACGTCCCGCTTTGTACCCAACACGCCGTTGAAGGGATGGCAGGGCGAACCCCACAAAGACAGACACACAATTCACACTCACGTTG
>PIJE02002115.1:10019-37519 GCA_002895965.2 Coryphaenoides rupestris | reverse complement strand
CAAGATGGTTTTTGCTTGTAATAAGTAAAAAGATCTGCCAATGGAACAAGTGAAAATTCTCTTGGTAAGATTTCTTGAAATAGATAGAAATAGATATTTAGGCCTTTCAAGATAAAAGATATCTTGAAATGACCTGGGAAAGGTCATTTTAAGATATATTTTACTGGTATCAACAAGGATCAACAAGATGATCCATCTTTTAAAAATAACACAGCAGCTTAAAAACCTTATGACATCTTTCATCTGAGATATCAGATGAGATATGACTGAAAACAAGATGTTTTCAACACTCACTTAGCAAGATATTCAAGCATTCATGCATTGTCAAGTCCTTATATCTCACTCACATGTTACTTGTTAGGTGATTGTGTCTTATATTAAGTGGAATGAGACATTTTTTTACTAGAAATTAGACAAATGTACTTGGTAAGATTTTGAGTTTTTGCAGTGAATACACCACCATCCTATTCGCCCACCAACCCACCTATCTCTCTCTCTCTCTCTCTCTCTCTCTCTCTCTCCCCCATCCCCCTCTCTGTCTGTCTCTCGCTGAAGACTGATGTAACTTCCTCCATTACCAGCTTTAGTGAGCTTTCCCTCCATCCCTGCAGTCTCTGTCTCTCCCCCCCCCGCCCCCCAAACCTCCTAGTCATTATCCTGTCCCATTTCTGACTTGCCGTTTCCACTCCCTCACCTCATTTAGATGTGCGTTCATCCCCGTCGTCCCTAAAGACCCGTGGAAGACTCTCTGTCTCTGTCTCTGTCTCTCCACCGGTCTGTCTGTCTTGGCTGTCTGTCTGTCTGGATGTCATATCCCGTCTGTCCTTCTCACAGGTTTTTTTTTTGTCTCTCGCTCAGCTCTACCTGTCTATCACTCTCTATCTCTCTCCACCCCATTGTCACCACACCCAACACACACACACACACACACACACACACACACACACCGAGACACACACCCCCTCCCCCTTTTTTCACGTCTTTTATTTGGTTTTTTTAATTCATTCGCCTGGCGACGCAAAATCCGGCTTCTCCCAACGGCGTCAGAAGGGCTTGATTGCAGAAGGGACTGTACCTTCCACTGACAGATGGAGAGAGAGAGAGAGGAGAGAGAGAGAGCAGGATAGAGAGAGTAGGATAGAGAGAGTAGGATAGAGAGAGCAGGAAAGAGAAACAGCAAGAGAGAGAGAGAGAGAGCAAGAGAGAGAGAGAGAGCAGGCAAGAGAGAGTGAGAGCAGGAGAGAGAGAGAAAGAAAGACAGAGAGAGAGCGAGAGAGAGAGAGCAGGCAAGAGAGAGTGAGAGCAGGAGAGAGGGAGAAAGAAAGACAGAGAGAGAGAGAGAGCAGGCAAGAGAGAGTGGAGAGGAAGAGAGAGAGAGAAAGAAAGACAGAGAGAGAGCGAGAGAGAGAGAGCAGGCAAGAGAGAGTGAGAGCAGGAGAGAGAGAGAAAGAAAGACAGAGAGAGAGAGAGCAGGCAAGAGAGAGAGAAAGACAGAAAGAGAGAGAGAGAGCAGGCAAGAGAGAGCGAGAGCAGGAGAGAGAGAGAGAAAGACAGAAAGAGAGAGAGAGAGCAGGCAAGAGAGAGCGAGAGCAGCAGAGAGAGAGAGAGAGAGAGAGAGAGAGAGAGAGAGAGGTGTGTGAAGGATTGGAAGCTGGTTATCCAAGGCGGGGGCGTGACGGATGCCTTTTGCCCGGACGGACGGACGGACGGAGTCAGAGGAGCAGAGGGGCAGACAAACACCGCCAGCACCGCCGCCACCTCGGCCCTGTCTGGAGGGTGGTGCTGGTGTTCCGCTCTCCACATCCAGCTGTTTTTTTACCCTCTTAGCCTCGGCCCGTCGTATCCAACGGAAACATCCGGGCGGTAACCGGCGCCATGACAACTGATGGGTTTGTTTCAGGTGTGCGTGCTGACAACGCTGGAAATGTTTAAGAGAGTCCAAACAGAGGTTTCTTTTTTTTCCTCAAGTGAAACAAAGTGAAAACTCCATTAAAGAGGCCGGCTATGTTTTATTCAGGTGTCGCACCGCCGCGGATGACTGATGCGTCGTCCGCCCGTTCGGCTGCTGCTGCTGTCGTCGTCATGGCGATGGCCCGACGCGACCAGTAGTTAGCTTCTCATTGGAGGGCGTGGGCGGTTTTTGGGCGGAATTAGCATTTTTATAGAGATGTAATGTGGTCCCAGAGATTAAGTGTAATGGATGGCGTGCTTTTCCCCTCCCGCGTCCTTGCTTCTCTGCCCATCTTATTATACACCCGCCCACACACACACACACACACACACACTCTCACGCACACACTCGCGCACACACACACACACACACACACACACATCCTACTGCTCTTGACGTTCCAATGGCCCTGAGCATGTCGCCAGACTGAAAACAGCAGGGTTTTTTTCCTCGTCCTAATAAGTAAATACCTGGTTGTTCTGTTCCTTCCTGGAGATGGACTCAAGGGACATTTGCAGCACTTGCATAACTTATTCAATTCCCTTTTGTTTCTTTTGATCATTAGTGACCTTTGCCCCTTTCGCGTGCATTGGTTTGTATTCAAATGAGGCAGGGACTTTGATTAATGTTGGATCATTTCCTGCCTTGCCACACACTGTAGGCTATTTCCGCGATAATATGTCCGAATTATGGAATGCTCCTTCCATATAGAATAGTACTTAGCATTATGTAGCATCTTGGTGTATCATCTCATCCTAGCTATCTTGCTGTTTACCAGCTCGGGGTTAACCCAGCAATTATGAATGCCTGAAACTTGTTTACATCCTACTGAACCGATCAGCGATATATTATTGTTTCTCTCTATCGACAAACGTATTATGTTATATTATACTATATTGTCGCTTGGGACAAAAGCCTAAATGTAAATATTCAAAGTTTAAATACGAATTTGCATTTGACATGTGTGTGTGAACGTGTGCTTGTGTGTGTGTGTGAGTGCGTGTGAGTGCGAGTGTCTGTGTGTGTGTGTGAGTGAGTTTGTGTGTGTGTGTGTGGCGCGTGCGTGTGTATATTTGAATCCACCACCTGTGACAAAAAGTCATCGTCACCACACGCGTGTGTCTTCTCTCCGCCAGCCGCATACTGCAGCCCCCCCAGGAGCCCTGTGAACGGCACGGTGCACAGCCTGACGGGCACCAAGCTGGGCAGCACCCTGCGCTTCAGCTGCGACCAGGGCTTCCGCCTGGTGGGCCAGAGCAGCGCCACCTGCACCCGCAACCCACAGGGCATCCACCAGTGGAACGCCCCGGTGCCGCTCTGCCAAGGTACAAGATAGTGGGGTAACTCTGTGGTAGAAGGAGGGGAGGGGCGGAGCTAGCTTCCCGTCGAAATTCTCCACATGACCGGAGGATCGACCTGTCTTGACCTTCGGTGCGGATGACCGCGCAGCACACGTGTCAGGCGGAAGCGGCGGACGTGTCCTCCTCCTCCTCGTCTTCTTCGTCGTCGTCGTCTTTATCGCGTCTCAATGAAGTTGACATGCCGTGCGTCGCACACCGCTAACTGCACGCTGCGGGGGAGCGGGAGGGTCATGGGGGAGGCGGGGGCGGTGAGGGAACACGTTTGTTTTCCATGGCAACCGCTCGAGGAGAATATGTCGCGGTGCGTTGTTTCCGCCGTTATACAGGATCACAGCGGTATAAGCGATTATTATCGCGGCCGTGCCTGTCAAGAGATAATAACTTCTCTTCTTACTTAGTGGACCGTGTGTTCTGTAGCTCACCCACTGATTTGACCGCGGCACGGTGGCCATTTTCGTCACGCAGGCCGATTATGTAAGGCGCAAAAGTATCAACGGAGTAAAACCTCTCCATCCAGATAATGCGCGAGGGCGGCTGGGTCGTGCGAACCGCTAATGCGCTAACCACAGAGGCGGCGGTGGTGGCAGTTCCTGGCGACGTAGGTGCCATCGTCTCTCTCTCGCTCTTTTTCTCTCTCTTTCAAACAAACTGTGCTGTCCATAAAGGCATAGAAAAGGCCATACAAATACAGAAATATGTAATCTGACAAGCACAAGTTAGCAAGAGAGATGGGATGGCAAAGCTGGCATTTTTTTTAAATCTGCTGCGGGAGAGAAGGGGTTAGCGGTGAGACCGTGTGCATCGAGAGCCGCTGTTTGCTATTCACAGCGGAGAGCGAGTCGCTCGGGCATCCATTCAGAGTCTGGTCAAAACACACAGCAGGTGCAGCCGCGCTCCCATATTTTATATGGGAGCGCGGCTCTCGAGCGAGAGAGCTCGGGAGCTCGGGAGTCGAGTGTTTACCGTCGGGCGGGATCGGAGAGACGAGCCGATGTTTACCGCGCGACGCCGCCGGCTCGTCTAGTGTTGTGCCGTCAAACAGCAGGTGTGCCCGACGCGGCGGGGACCGCAGGTGAACTCCGGGTACAGCGGCAGATTAGCAATGCGCTCCTTCTCTGCAAAACAAACATTTTTTCCTTTTTTTTATTTTCTCTCCGCAAAAAAAACTAAAACAAAACCTCCGGAACGCAGATGTTTGTAATTTGAAATCAAGTGGTCGGGAAAATAAACCCCTGACGCTGTCTCAGGTGTGTTTAACTTGTGTGTGTGTAACTTTATATTGGTTTACACTCTCACTCTCTCTCTCTCTCCCCTACGTCCCCCAGTGCTGTCCTGTGGGATGCCCGTGCCACCGGTCAACGGCAGCATCTCGGGCCAGGACTTCACCCTGGGCGCCAAGGCGCGGTACCAGTGTAACCCGGGCTTCAGGCTCGCCGGACCCATCACCACCTCCGTGGTCTGCCAGGAGTCCGGGAGGTGGAGCCCCATTGAGGCCCCGCCCAGATGCATACGTACGTATCTACGTCCAACCCTGCGACCTCCGCTGACACTCGAGTGGCTACATGTGCTCCACAAAACGTTTCGTGGTCCGTGGAAAGTGATCAATGTACAAATAGCGATGGCGTCGTTTCTATGAGCGAGAGTGGTGAGTCAACACTGTCTTTTGCCATCGAAAAGTGCTTTTTTTTTTTTGTTTAGTTTGGATGTGGCTTCAAGCGAAAAACCATCGATTAACATGACAGTTTACTGACGCGCAGCAAATGTGGCATCTTGAAATGCACTTTGTGTCTGAAATGAGCATCGGAGATCATATTCCAGATCATAGATAACTCGATTTTGACAGTAATCAAGAAATATCACCGGCTTCTACTGAGACGGAGAGCTCACACAGCGTGACACAGAAGACCCCGATCTCGATAAACATATGCATAATAGGAGACATTATGGAGTTGATGGTGATATATCTATATATATCTATATCTATATAGATATATACACCGTATACTAGCTACATAGCTTTCAATGTGTTGCGGTGGGGGTTCATGTCTGTCCCTGCAGCGGTGTCCTGCCAGGACATCAGCCACGCCGCCGTGGACCACGGCAGGTGGAGGCTGATCTACGGCACTCAGAGCCAGTACGACGCCATGATGATGCTCATCTGCGACCTGGGCTATTACTACCGGGGTCGCAGGGTCATCCGTTGCCAGGCCAACAGCACCTGGGACTACCCGGACCCTCGGCCAGCCTGCAAGAGTGAGTGTAGCAACAACAACAACAACAATGTAGTGCAATGTGCTTTGATTGATGCACGTCATCTAAAAGGTGTTATGTAATGACTTAAATGACTTAAATGACTCACCCCAATTGACGCCCGCTTAGGGAAACGCCAATAACCCATACGAATGGCTTTAATAACGCTCAAGTGGTCATCAACCAGGTCCCTTTCCCATAGATGATCGATCAATAAGAAGACCTGATTGATTGTTATTTTGCCACACACACACACACACACTCGCTATCTCCCTCTCTGTAATACACATTTACATACAGTGGAAAAAGTTAGGCTATAATAGATAATGTGTTAATGGGCCGAATATATTATATGAGTTAATCAAACTATTTCCTGGAACAAGGTCATAGAATTACCTTGGCTTTTCTCTTCCTTTTTCTCTCTCTCTCTCTCTCTCTCTCTCTCTCTCACCAGTCATCTCCTGCGGGGACCTGGGGACACCGCCCAACGGACACAAGATCGGCACGCTGATGGTGTACGGCGCCACGGCCATCTTCTCCTGCAACACGGGCTACACCCTGGTGGGCTCCCGGGTGCGCGAGTGCATGTCCAACGGCCTCTGGAGCGGCACGCAGGTCCAGTGCCTCGGTGAGACCCATTGGGCCGGGGGGGGGGGGGGGGGCTAGGCGCTGGCTTGGTTCTCACCGACCGTGGTCCGTCAAAAGTGCAATGCCTGGCTTTTGCTTGTCGTTTACTGTTTAGTCTTTGAGCAGGTGGTGCTGTTTGGGAGGCAGTAGCTCAGGAGGTAAGTGTGGTTGTCTGGCAACAGGAAGGTTGCTGGTTCGATCCCCGGGCTCCCCCCTCCTAGCTAAGTGTCGAGGTGTCCCTGAGCAAGACGCCACCTAACCCTAACTGCTCCTGACGTGTTGGTTGTTACCTTGCATGGTTGGCACCGCCGTCGGTGTATGAATGGGTGAATGTGAGGCAATACTGTAAAGCGCTTTGGATAAAAGTGATATATAAATGCAATCTATTTACCGTTTACCATTCACTGTTTTTTTCACATACATGACTCATTAATCTGTCATTAATAGGTAGGAGTGAGGCGTCTTGCCCACAGGTAGGCTGTGGATATTGGGATTTGAACCGTGAGAGCCAGGAGTCAGACACTCCCAACGATGCATTGCGCAGTACATTTATAAAATACATTTAAAAGGCCAAACCGATCTTTTTGCTTTTGTCAGTGCGCACCGAGGTGTACATTCAGGGGCCGATTCAAGAGATTCAAGATTCCCTGATTGCCATATGTAACAAGTACAATGGAATGCTTACTCCTCATTCACTCCTGCAGTATTCTTCTAAACACATTCTAAACAACTCTAAACAATTAGTAATAGTACCTAGTAAGTACAGTAAAAAGTTTTCTTCTGAACAGTATTCTTGTGAACATAAATACTAAAACAACTCTGAACAATTAGTATTATTGTACCTAATAAGTACAGTAAAAAGTGACAAGTTAGAATAGAATAGAATAGAATAGAACTTTTTTTTAATAATAATATTAATAATAATAATAATAATAAAAAATACTAAAATAAAACTACAAATAAAAAATACAAAGTAACGTAGCAATACGCTATTGGTGCAAAAATGTATGAGAAGTGTCCAGTAGTCCAGTAATATTCTTATACTAGCATAAAAAGGGTAACTAGTAGATTGTAGCAGCAACATGTGATGATAAAGTATAATAATAAATGATAAGTGACCAGTACAGTACAGTACAGTGACTTGCATGCTATGTAGCCGAGTTTCTAATGTCTACCCCTGTAAGTCTGGTGTAATCGTAAGTCCAATAATAGTCCAATCACACACTAGTCCAATAGTCCAAAAGATCCAATAATAGTCCAAATCCGAAAGCGTTTTGACTTTTGATGCATTTCTGTACGTTTAAAGCGGGTCACTGCGGCAACCCGGAGCCCATCGTGAACGGCCAGATCATCGGGGAGAACTACAACTACCGGGGCAGCGTGGTGTACCAGTGCAACCCGGGCTTCCGCCTCATCGGGGTCTCCGTGCGCATCTGCGAGCAGGACCACCGCTGGTCCGGGAATACCCCCGTCTGTGTCCGTAAGTCCCACCCGACACCAACCCACCTTACCCTGAAAATACAAATATGAATAATACATTGAATCAAATTAGGATATTATCATCAGTGAGTATTTAGTTCCCAGGTTTACATTTGAAGAGAAAAAAAAAGATATATATATACATTATATATATATATCACATTGATAGCCATCACATGCGGTCACGCGGACCACGCCAAAATCGTGACCTCGATTCATACTAAGCGTCTTTGAGTATCTTGAAAAGCTCTATATAAGTCCTATGTATTATTATTATTATTATTATACTTCTACGCGATCTAATTTCTAAATGACAGCGGTTCTGCCGCATTTTTATTAAGGCCATATGCTGCATTAAATCAGCTGAAAATAAACACCTGAATAAAACATTGTATAAAAATATGATATTATCATCATTCTTCTTCTTCTTCTTCTACTTTGTCTTCTTCTTCTTCTTCTTCTTCTTCTTCTTCCATGGTCACGTTGGCAGCCATCACGTGCGGTCACCCCGGCAACCCGACCTTCGGCGTGACCCAGGGCACCCAGTTCAACCTGAACGACGCCGTGCGCTTCGTGTGCATCACGGGCTACGTGCTGCAGGGGAAGGGCAAGTCTACCTGCCAGTCCAACGGCCAGTGGAGCAACACGATGCCCAAGTGTAGAAGTAAGCGTGGGATTGCACATTTTATTGCGCATGTATTTACTTCTCTCTGTGTACCCTTGGATGCAAATCGTGCAAATGCATTTGAATCCGCCGGTTGGATTCGTATTCTCATTTCACGTTGTTGTTGTTGTTGTTGTTTTTTGTGGGTGGGCGGGTGACTTGCGGTGCGGGAAGGTATTTTAATCGTGCGCGCGTGTCGACTTCCACCGCCGGAAGCAACGATCGCGATCATGTGACGCGGCGCTAAATGAAGTGGTTATGCCGCTCGTACTTCTGCGGTGGTTATCCAGGGTGTTTCTGACAGCGAGTTGTCCCCCGGCGGCGCGCTGTGCCTCCGCATGTGGGCAAACCGGAGCGCGTGTGTGTGTGTTTCTGAAGCGTGGGTAGCTGGATGGATCACCCTTCCTCCGCACAAGGTCACACCGTCCTCCTCCTCCTCCTCCTCCTCCTCCTCCTCCTCCTCCCGTCGTTCGTGCGTCACCGATGTGAACAGAATCACTCGGGCGCGCAGGAGTGAGTGGATGGTGCCGACCTGCGGGGCCGGAGGAAGAGTTTAAAAGGAGCACATTAGTGGAAATTGAAACCAGCGAAGAAGAAAAAGAAAAATCAAGAGGCGTCGGCGGTGGCGGCGGTGGCGGGTGATTTAATTACCTGTTATGAACCCGGGCAAGGTCTGCGAGGGGTTCTGGGTTAATGTTTATTTGATGGGGTCCCTTCCCAGGCCGGGGCCCCCCGCATTATTATGCCCCAAAGCTGCCGGGGCCCGTCAGAGAAACAAAGCTAAGGTAATAACAATGAAGGACCGGGGATGAATACCCAATCGCCGGGTTCCTTGAGCAGAGAAAGAGGAAGGGAGACCGATACAGTGACACAGAGAGAGAGAGAGAGAGAGAGAGTGGTAGAGAGAGAGAGAGATGGATAGAGGGAGACAGAAGAGAGAGAGAGCGACAGAGAGAGAACCTCAGAGACTTGCTTCCTTAATATGAACTCTGAATCCGCGCAAACTTCACAGTCGGATCAGAATCGTGCCTTATTTATCGTGTTTTATTTTTTGTTTCATTTTTCCGTTGGTACTCGTTTAACTGTACTCTCAGAGAAGTGTCTGGCTCGGGATCCGTCTCCGACCTCTGAGACAGAGAGAGAAAGAGAGAGGATCTCTAGGATGGTCGTCGTCGTCGGCGGCGGCGGCGGCCCTGGCATGCATAAGCAGATGAGATTCCCCTTCTCAGACGATGTGCTCCTAAAATCGCTCTGCTGCTGCTGCTGCTGCTGCAGACACCGTATTAGCATTGGCCCCGTTGCCATGCCGATGCCGACTTCCAGCTGCATTTGGTCTGTGTGCGTGTGTGTGTGTGTGTGTGTGTGTGTGTGTGTGGTCTGTGGAGAGAGTGAGCGGGCTTGCATGGATTTGCGCGTCTCGTTTTGATTTCGCGCATTTATACGCCGAAGCGTAAGCAGCTTAGGGTCGTCGCTTTTTGTCAATCAGATGTATCACCTTAATTAGCGTAATTCGAGCCACACTCGGCGGGCACGTGCCAACCCCGCCCGCCCCGCCCCCCCCCCCCCCCCCCCCCCCTAACACACACATACACACACACACATACACACACACACCTCTGCCCCAACTCCCCGAACCTTCATTTAACCTTTTTGGCCGGAAGAAAAAAAAAATGTTTAGTATACCGGCCGGCACCACTGGTCAGCGGTGCTCGCTCACTGGAAGGAATACATTATTAGAGTCAGGCAATTGAGAGGTTATTTAGCCCCCCCCGGCGGCCAAGAGAGTGCTTTTAGCCACATTAGCATACAATGGCTTCATTTTCGGCTGAAGTGAATGCAACGGTGGGTGTGGGGGTGGTGTAGGTGTAGTTGGTGGGGGGGGTGGGGGGGGAGAGACGCTGGCAGGGCAACCGTGTATACGTGGGCGCGTGAACGAGGACAGTTTAGTAGCCAATAGCCACACTCACACACACACACACACACACACACACACACACACACACACACACACACACACAGCTTTTTTGTGCTGTAAATATTGTCTGTACGTTGTGTCCGAACGTCAGTAAAGTTGTGCTTTTGCATCGCTAGTCTCATGGCCGTTCACAGCGGGCTGATTGCACGGCCTCCACGCCTGCAGCTTTACGGGGAACCGCTCGCCGACACAACTTTCACAATCGACACTGCACTTGGGTTCTCAGCAGCGCAGTGCCCGTTCCATGACTGTTCGGAATTGAGAGAGAGAGAGAGAGAGAGAGAGAGACAGAGAGAGAGAGAGAGAGAGAGAGAGAGAGCGAGAGAGATTTTTTGCAAGATGATCAAAAAAAGGAATGTGCTTTTGTGCAATTGGTGCCTAACATTGAACTTTGAACATTATAACAGTAAAAACATCGAAATTCAAAAAAATGCAGAACATTTAAAAAATATATACTGTATATAAAATAGAGGGAGAGAGAGAGAAAGAGAGACAACGAGACGGGGGGGGGGGGAGAAAGGTCATCCAGATAATGACAATCCCTTTCCCCCAGAAGCGTACGTTCACCGCGAGGCATTCAACGGGACAATAGATGTGATGTGAGCAGGAGAACGCTGCCTCGCCACACCCACCGTCATTGTGGATTCTCAAGCTTCACTCCTCTCATCTCACCACCCCCCCCCCTCTCTCTCTCTCTCTCTCTGTTTCTCTTTCCCCATCACCCTCCCCCTCCTCTCCCCCCTTTCCCCCCCCCGTATGTCTCCCTATCTCTCCCTCCTTCCTTCTCCCTCTTTTCCTATCCCCCCTAGCTCTCCTCTCCTATTCTCTCCCTCGTTCGGTTCTATCTCTCCCTCTTTCCCCCGATCCCTCCCTCTCTCTGTCCCCTATAGATATACTCTCTCTCTGGAAGCAACGATCGCGATCATGTGACGCGGCGCTAAATGAAGTGGTTATGCCGCTCGTACTTCTGCGGTGGTTATCCAGGGTGTTTCTGACAGCGAGTTGTCCCCCGGCGGCGCGCTGTGCCTCCGCATGTGGGCAAACCGGAGCGCGTGTGTGTGTGTTTCTGAAGCGTGGGTAGCTGGATGGATCACCCTTCCTCCGCACAAGGTCACACCGTCCTCCTCCTCCTCCTCCTCCTCCTCCTTACCTACGCTCGGGGGAATTCCACGTTGTTGCTCTTCCCATACTTGTTCACACTGCAGATGCGGAAGCGGTAGTCCGCCTCGCAGGGCACGCTGTCCCCTAGGATCTCCACGGCGGTGGCCGAGTCTGTAGTCAGACACTGCAGCCACTCCTGGGAGCCTGTGCCCACCTCCTGCCTCTCCAGGACGTAGCCTGACGGGGGGTTTTTGCGCGAGTCCTGGGCAGGAACCCAGGAGAGCAGAGCGGCGTTGGCTCGTTCCGTGTTGATCTGAATGCTCACCGGACAGCTGGGAGGGCAGTGTTTAGCCGCTGTGTAGGATGTAAAAACAGGGAATAAATGACATCCATTGTGAAGGGTAATTCAACCTTAATGGGCAGACATGCTTGCAGTTTCTTTGCTGAAAGGTTATTGAACGAGATGTGTGCATGAGACGTCCTATTCTTATGCGGCGGACATGCTTGGCGAGGTGTTTTCTTTTGTCTAGAAAAAAAGGGTGACTATCGAACTAGGGAAATTAATAGACCATGGACGGAGGAGAGATGAAATATCTTGGTAAGTAATTCTATAAAGCAGAGCTCGGCGCGTCAGGCTGCGGCGAGTTTGGCAAGATGAAAATTTTAATGTTACTCGGTTTAGTTATCGAAGTCGTGGGAAAGGTTTGCGTAGGTTTGATTTTGAGTAGAAATTTTGTATGGTTCTTTCTAGACTTGTGAGTATACTCTATCTAGCGTCTGTACTGCTGAGGGCATGGTCTTCTCTCGCTGATTAGATAATATTCGTTTGACACAAGCAGTACTGCAACGCGCTGCGAGGAAGAAGCTCCTTCGGGAGATGAGATTGCATAGCAATACATGAGGGCTCTGATGTTGATTGATGACACTGAAGGACGGACGGGATCGGCGATTACTAAATCGCCGGTGTATCTTTGAACAGTCAATGTTACGATGAAGAGAGGAAGGGAGAAGTCTCGGAAACGAACAATAGACATGAAGAACGAGAGATGAGCGAGAAAGAGATGAGTAGAGCACGGGTGTTGGTAGGAACACGCAGAGTAGAGTAGAGTCGTTTAGGATAACGAAGATGGATTCAGGAGAGAGATAGAGGTAGGTGTAGTCTCTGACGAGAGAGCTAGACCTCAAGCGACCTATTTGACTGTCGCATATAATATGTACCATTGCTCCTCTGCCTCGATAACTACCCTGCAACTACAGAATGGCGACAAGCGTCTATGCCCTCTTTGTACCAGTGGATGTCCATCTCCTCCTCCTCTACCTCAACACAGAATGCAGCATTTTCTCCCTCCAGGACGTCCACTTTCCTCGGAAGCTTCCGGACAATTGTGCCTGTGAAGGAGGTTCATTAAAGGAGGTTCATGGAACAGAAGCTTCATTTGTCGGGCCATGTATTCAGATACAGATTCAGATATTCATGCCTGAATTCATACCACCAATGGAAGGACAATAAAAAGAGAGAGGATCTCTAGGATGGTCGTCGTCGTCGTCGGCGGCGGCGGCGGCCCTGGCATGCATAAGCAGATGAGATTCCCCTTCTCAGACGATGTGCTCCTAAAATCGCTCTGCTGCTGCTGCTGCTGCTGCAGACACCGTATTAGCATTGGCCCCGTTGCCATGCCGATGCCGACTTCCAGCTGCATTTGGTCTGTGTGCGTGTGTGTGTGTGTGTGTGTGTGTGTGTGTGTCTGTGAGAGAGTGAGCGGGCTTGCATGGATTTGCGCGTCTCGTTTTGATTTCGCGCATTTATACCGCCGAAGCGTAAGCAGCTTAGGGGTCGTCGCTTTTTGTCAATCAGATGTATCACCTTAATTAGCGTAATTCGAGCCCACACGAGCATGCACATGCGCCCGCCCCCCCCACACACATACACACACACACACACAGACATACACACACACACATACACATACACACACACACACACACACACACACAGAACCTTCATTTACCTTTTTGGCCGGAAGAAAAAAAAAAATGTTTATTATACCGGCCGGCACCACTGGTCAGCGGTGCTCGCTCACTGGAAGGAATACATTATTAGAGTCAGGTAATTGAGAGGTTATTTAGCCCCCCCCGGCGGCCAAGAGAGTGCTTTTAGCCACATTAGCATACAATGGCTTCATTTTTCGACTGAAGTGAATGCAACGGTGGGTGTGGGGGTGGTGTGGTCGTAGTTGGTGGGGTGGGGCGGGAAACGCTGGCAGGGCCAATCGTTAAACATTAAAGGAGGTTCATGGAACAGAAGCTTCATTTGTCGGGCCATGTATTCAGATACAGATTCAGATATTCATGCCTGAATTCATACCACCAATGGAAGGACAATAAACAATAAACAAATAGTTATTCAAACAAATACTTATAAATGAATAATAAATAAATTAATAAAATGAATAAATAATTTTTGGTTAATGTCAGGTACCCATCCATTATCTTTTTGGAAGACAAACCAGAGATTTGTATCCCAAGCAGCTGAATTAGTAGGATGCCTACAGAACCCCCTTGAGCCACTCGACAAACCTATCCCCTTACCTGTACTCCTAGAGCAGTGAATGGCCTTCCACTGAATCAATCACTGAGAACGCTCTCATACAGTATTTCTTCATATGGTACACACACACATGTGACTGGTCTCTCGTAGGGTCCCGACAGTATTCTATCAGCTTTTTTGTGCTGTAAATATTGTCTGTACGTTGTGTCCGAACGTCAGTAAAGTTGTGCTTTTGCATCGCTAGTCTCATGGCCGTTCACAGCGGGCTGATTGCACGGCATCCACGCCTGCAGCTTTACGGGGGAACCGCTCGCCGACACAACTTCACAATCGACACTGCACTTGGGTTCTCAGCAGCGCAGTGCCCGTTCCATGACTGTTCGGAATTGAGAGAGAGAGAGAGAGAGAGAGAGAGAGAGAGAGAGAGAGAGAGAGAGAGAGAGAGAGAGCGAGAGAGATTTTTTGCAAGATGATCAAAAAAAGGAATGTGCTTTTGTGCAATTGGTGCCTAACATTGAACTTTGAACATTATAACAGTAAAAACATCGAAATTCGAAAAAATGCAGAACATTTCAAAAATATATACTGTATATAAAATAGAGGGAGAGAGAGAGAAAGAGAGACAACGAGACGGGGGGGGGAGAAAGGTCATCCAGATAATGACAATCCCTTTCCCCCAGAAGCGTACGTTCACCGCGAGGCAATAGATGTGATGTGAGCAGGAGAACGCTGCCTCGCCACACCCACCGTCATTGTGGATTCTCAAGCTTCACTCCTCTCATCTCCTCCCTCCCCCTCCTCTCCTCTCTCTCTCTCTCTGTTTCTCTCTCTCCTCCCTCTCCCCCTCCTCTCCCCCTTTCCCCCCCTGTCTCTCTCTCTCTCTCCTCTTCCTTCTCCCTCTTTTCCTATCCCCCCTAGCTCTCCTCTCCTATTCTCTCCCTCGTTCGGTTCTATCTCTCCCTCTTTCCCCCGATCCCTCCCTCTCTCTGTCCCCTATAGATATACTCTCTCTCTCTCTCTCTCTCTCTCTCTCTCTCTCTCTCTCTCTCTCTCTCTCTTCCCCCCTCCTCCCTCTCTCTTTCCCCTATCCAGTATATGGACTCTCTCTCTCTCTCTCTCTCTCTCTCTCTCTCTCTCTCTCTCTCTCTCTCTCCTCTCTCTCTCTCTCTCTCTCTCTCTCTCTGCCAGTAGAAGACCTGGATGGCGAGGAAGCAAATGTTGTGTTTCACACCGTGTTCTCCCCACTTCATTTGGATTGAATGGATGGATGGATGGACGGAGGAATGGGCTTGACAGCGGATGGGGAGGTGGAGGGAGAGGCCTGTGTGTGTGTGCGTGAGTGTGTGTGCGTGTGTGTGTGTCCGTGCGTGCGTGTGTGTGTGTGTGTGTCGTGCGTGCGTGCGTGTGTGTGTGTGTGCGTGCGTGCGTGTGTGTGTGTGTGTGTGTGCGTGTGTGCGTGTGTGTGTGTGTGTGTGCGTGCGTGTGCCGGGGGGAGTTGAATTTGGCAACTGCGGCTGAGGGAGGGGGGGGGGGGGGGGGGGGGGGGGATGGATGGACAGCCAGAGAGTGAGATAGCGGGGGTGTTTGGAAGTGAGTCGCATATCACTTGCCCATTTCCCACCTCCTCCGCCACCGCGGACAGGGGCCGCTGTGGAACATCGCAGGGCACGGCACCCGTCCACCCGTGCAAAAAGGTCTTAACCAACACGATCCACAAAACAATCACAAAAAACACATTCAATCTTCATCAAGACATTCATCACACACAAGTATAAGACTCAAAAAAGGTTCAGTTAAAACCACGGGAGAGTGCTTCATTAACACAGCTTAATAAGCAACTGCGCAGATGATTGGAATGGATACTGACCCCCCCACACCCACCCCCCCCCTTACCCAATCCAATTTGAAGGTTTTGCTTAATATATTTGATCGCTTTACTCTGTGGCTTTTTCGATTTGACAGACATGAGTTTAATCTCAAGCCACGTCTCGCGTTTGGAAGATGTCTGATGTGTTTATCGAGCGATCAAACCATTAGCCTCTTAGGTGTGCCAAGTGTAATAGATATTGTGCCCCAGACTGAACAGCCGCAGTGTTTTCCATTGGTGGGGTTGCACAAGGAAATGGCAATACTGTTAGGAGATAAGGTAGGAGATAATAATAACAATAATAATAATAATAACAATTATTATATATTATAATAACAAGGCTCATATGCTATGTTTTACAATTTGAGAGACATTTAATAGATTTGGTATAACTTAATATCGGACTATTGTGTATCATACATCCAGACAAAACACAGGTGCTGTATGTTTCCCATTGGTGCTGTCATGACCGATTCCCTTTCGATTCCTTCAAAGCGCTTCTCTCCGGCGAGGCTCGGGTTTGGACGGTGGCTTTGTGTAATCGCAGGCTTTGCCGTCACCTTCGCTGGCGGGAATTCCGTCTTTCCTTTTTTTTTTCCTATCCCGCACGGATGGATGCTCGCGCCCTGCTACCTGCGAGTCGTTCTCTGCAGGATATGACACGGACTTCTGCTCTTGCTCGAGTGTATCTGTTGCTGTTGATGTCTCTGCACTGTGCTGTATGGATTTAAATACCTCCCTCGCCATCTGTCTCTCTCTCCTTCCTCCCCCTCCTCCGTCCCTGACCGTCTCCTCCTCGTCATCTCTCCTCCTCCTCCTTCTTCTCCTCCTCTTCTTCATCATCATCCTTCACCTCTTTCCCTTACCTCCCCCCACCTCCTCCTCCCACCGCCGCCTCCTCCTCCTCCTCCCTCCAGTCGTGAACTGCACGGAGCCGGGCCAAGTGGACAACAGCGTGCGCCAGGTGCTGACCAGCGGGCCTCACCGCTACAGCTTCCAGACGGCCGTGTCGTACCGCTGCAACCCGGGCCACTACCTGCTGGGCACCAGCTCCATCTCCTGCCAGGGCGACGGCACCTGGGACCGCTCGCTGCCCAAGTGCCTGCGTGAGTTTCCATGAAGTTTATTTTTGTATTTTTGTCTTTTAATCTTTTTATGAAAACTTGTAACAAGGTGGCGTCTGACAAGGGCATCGGCAGAGAGGGGGGAGAAAGAGAGAATGGAAAATCCAATGATTTTTGGCAGCTTTGTAACTTTGTTGGGGGGGAGCGGGGGGGGGTGTGTTTAATGCCATGTCGTTATGTACTAATGTCGTTTATGGGCTCCGCCCACGCTGCCGCTGTAAATGGGGGGAAATAAATTGGGGTTTTCATGGAGTTGTTTGTTTTGGTGGCTGCGGTTTGTCGCCGGAATTTCAAAGCGAAATGCATTTCAGTTTTTTTCACGATGTGTACTTTTTTGGGGGTTGCCAATGTTAATCTTTATGGAGCGCTGTAAATGTTTACAAGTCAAATATACGTGTTTGTGGCGAAGAAATAATCGGCAAATCGGCTAACTAGCTTGTCGCCACGGTCACCGTGGGCATCCGCCCTTATTTGGCGCCGTGTTATCCTCGGCTTGCCTCATGCTCTATCTCTCCCTCTCTCTCTCTCTCTCTCTCTCTCTTTCCCCCCATCTGTCTCCCTAACTCTACCTCCTTCTCCCTCCTTCTCCCTCTTTCTTCTCCATTTCTATCCCCCCTAACTCTCTCCTTATGTCTCCCTCGTTCTATCTCTCCCTCTTTCTCCCCTATCCCTCCCTCTCTCTTTCCCCTATATATATATATATTAATATATATATATATATATACTCGCTCTCTTTAGTCAAAAACAATATACGTGTTTGTGGCTGAGAAAAGCGGCAATCAGCTAACTAGCTTGTCGCCACGGTCACCGCGGGCATCCGCCCATATTTGGCGGCGTGTTATCCTCGGCTTGCCTCTCCCTTTGCCATTGAACCCCTGTCTCTCTCTCTCTCTCTCTCTCTCTCTCTTCTCTCTCTCTCGTGTCCCGGGACAGTGGTGCTGTGCGACCGGCCCAGCGTGCCGCCCTACGCCCAGGTGTCCGGCGACCGCCGCACGGTGGGCGCCGTCATCCGCTTCAGCTGCATCGGCCAGCGCGTCGTCGTCGGCAACACCACGCGCACGTGCCGGCTGGACGGCCAGTGGAGCGGCTCGCTGCCACACTGCTCCGGTAAGAAGAGAAGCATTATAACACGCCGGCCCCCGCGGGATCCAACCAACACATGCTTCATTCACCCCAGACGGGACATTTGGATAGAGACACAAAGATAACAAAAAGTTGTATTCATGTATCCCTTGTGTGCTGAAGGCCAGTGCTAACTTTGAGTTGAAGATCACCAGGGGAGGGTCAGCGAGGGGAGGGGAGAGGAGGTCATTAGAAATTCGAGCCACCTTCTGAACATTGCTTCGTTCCCCCCCCCCCCCCCCCCCGCCAACCTCTGTTCAACCTCTTGTGCAGTTAATTAGCGATTCATTCACATGTAAGGATCGTCCTCCTGTGGCACCGCCGCCGCCCCCTTGTAACGCCCGGGGCCAGCGAATAGAAAGCTTTGAAAGAAAGGTTTGGGGGATGGTGGTGGTGTGGTGGTCGGTGGTGGGGTGTTGGTGCTGGTGGTGGTGGTGTAGTGGTGTAGTGGTGGGTTGGGGGGAGGGGGAGGTGGTTAGAGCTTCCTAGAGGTAGACTCAGAGAGAGTGTAGTCCAAGGCCTTCGAGGGCCAATCCCCTGCCCCCCCCTCCCCCGCATGAAGCTGGCACACCCAGGGTTGCGAGGGGGGAAGCCTCTGCTTGAGTCCGTGTTATGAAGTAGGCCTACTACGACACACACACACACGCACACACACACACACACACACACGCACACACACATACACACAGCTGTCAGACTATGTGATTTCGTCCCTGGTGTGCGTGTGTGTACGACTATTTCACATTGTTTCACATCTCCATGTAAAAGCAACAGCGACAGAAGATAACAGAACGTGAATGGACGTCAACATGTATGAGACGTTCAGACGGGGCTCCGGAGAGCGGGAGATGCATCGTGGAGGGAAGAGAGCCGTCATCTGGTCTCTGGACGACCGGGACTTTGTTTGAGACAGTTTTATCATCTGCTGACTCTGTGTGCCCCACTGGACCTGTCTCCTACAAGCACACACACACACACACACACACCCACACACACACACAAACACACTCACAAACACACTCACAAACACACTCACAAACACATGTCCATGTACACCCTTAAAAACACATGCACTAGCACGCACATACACACACAGTAGAACTTGCACACACACACACACACACACACACACACACACACACACACACACATGTGCACGCTCACATGCATACACATGCACGCGTGCACAAACATTCACATGTACACCCTTGAAAACACATACACACACACACACACACACTAGCACGCACACACACACAACGGCACGCACACGCCTACGGATGCGCGCACACACTGTCCCAATGTCCCTTAAGCAAACACATTCGCAAACAGCCATCTACACATACGCATGCATACACACACTCTCTGACACACACACACACATACACACACACACACACATACACACTGACACACACGCACACACACACACACACACACACACCGATGCGGCGACGCGAGGCGGGACGAGACACCAGTTAAACGCTCGCCCTGACAGTTTAACATCGGCCATTCATGACGTTCATATATCCCCCGGATGGCCGCCGTTCTCTCCGTCGACGATAAAAAGCCAGTTTCCCGCTCACGGCCCCAGCGAGTCAGCGCCCGTTAAGGTTGTGTTCACGCGGAGCACTATAAACACAGCGTTGGCACTAAACACCTCGTGATTATTTGGAGCGGGACTCACCCGAGGTGTCCATCATCGCAGCGCCGAGCAGTTCTACGAGTGCAGTGGCGTTAAGATGGCACTGGTCGAATATTGATAACTATCAATATTTCTTTATTTTTCTGTGCGTCTGTGATCATCTATCGTGATCACAACGCTAATAGTGGGTTTGCGTTTTCGTCAGCGTGATCAGGCTTGCGGAGTCAGTCCCTCGTTTTTTATTTCTCTTCTTAAGACACATTCTTATAAAAAAGACCTTTTATTGGGTAATGTTTTTCTTCTTCTTTTATGCGTGTGTGTTGTACTGACTGTTGTGAAGCACTTTGTTGCATGTATTTGAAAGTGCTGCACAGATAAAGTTTATTATTATTGTTATTAATGGGAGAAAGCCATTCATGTGGACAGGGAGTTCTAATGGCCGTGCACTAATCAATTGGGCTTTATCTTATTCATGTGTATATTATACAGCGTGCTTAACACAACATTTTGCATGCAGTCTGAATATATTGTCCTTATTTTCTCATTACTTTATTGAAAATGTAGTATAATGAGATTTGCCATGTGAGCAGGTCACGCATGTTAGACAGCTGCATATTTATAACACAAACATGAACCTCCAGCTGTATTTGTAGGTTATTTATATTGATGACCCTGTCCCCACACGAGCGCTTCACGGACGTGACATTACCTCACATTCAAACATCAATGTTTGGTTTGATATGTTCGATCGCGCTCCATTGCCGTTGTTATTGTGTTTAGCGAGAACGGTCGTGATCTTTGTCAGCGGAGTACGGGGGTCGTGCGTAAATATCTCCGCTCAACCGTCGCCCCGAACCATCCCCACGCGCGTTATAATCGCTCGTCGCGCGTTTTCCGTCGCGTGTTTAACCCTTTTTTTTTGCCTTCCTTCCTCACGTTCCGCGTGACCGTCCGCAGGCGAGTCGGCGGGGCTGTGCGGCGACCCCGGCGTGCCCGTCCACGGCATCCGCCTGGGGGAGGAGTTCCGGGTGGGCAGCCTGGTGCGCTTCAGCTGTGAGCCGGGCTACGCGCTGAGGGGCTCCCCGGAGCGCACCTGCCTGGCCAACGGGAGCTGGGTGGGCACCCAGCCCGAGTGCCACGGTGAGAGACCCCACAGAGGTGTACTTTGTGGTGGGGTGGGGTTGGGGGGTGTGTGTGTGTGTGTGTATAGATTTGGGTGGGGGGTGTGTGTGTGTGTGTGTGTGGTGTAGGGATGGGTGGGGGTGGATGTGTGATGTGTGTGTGTGTGTGTGTGTGTGTGTGTGTGTGTGTGTCCTCAAATTGGGGGAAGATTGTTACATTTTGACCTATTATACTGCGTATTGACCCTATGGGAAATTAAACACGAAGCGACAATCAATCAGGGACTCAGGCACACACACACACACACACACACACACACACACACACACACACACACACACACACACACTCTTGCCAACACCAGACTTGGGCCTTGCAAACCCACTTTGATGGAGATACTCATTCGGATACTTTGCCTAGATTTCCACCTGAGTTTCTCTCCAGAGTTTCTCTCCAGAGTTTCTCTCCAGAGTCTCTCTCCAGAGTCTCTCTCCCTCTTTCTCATTCGGATACTTTGCCTAGATCTTCCACCTGAGTTTCTCTCCAGAGTTTCTCTCCAGAGTTTCTCTCCAGAGTCTCTCTCCAGAGTCTCTCTCCAGAGTCTCTCTCCCTCTTTCTGTTCCACTCAGGTACACCCGTGCCATCCAGCAAACAGATGGAAGCGTTGGGTAAACAGTGTGCAAGAAACAGGACAAAATGGTGGTAGTGACACATACAGAGCGGGCTATCGAGAGTTAGCCGTTTTAAAGAGACGATTGTTCAAGAACAATTCAGGTCCAAGTACAATAACAGTTATCTGGACCTAAAATAAATTGGTCGGCCCCGTCAAGACAAACATCATTGTTGTGATTGTCCATATCAACATCATCCATATAGGCATCCATAAGCATACAGTGAGGAAAAACCGCACGGCGTATTTATACCTGCAAACAATGATTAGCATGGGGTGGGCCATGCATACATTTACACACCCACTGATGTACAGACGTTCCACACTCGCATAGCTCTGGAAGTCGATAGACATCTCTCTAATTTGAATTGCATTCTCATTAAACTCAATTAAAACACAATGCCTTTTAATTGCCTTTTCCTGTGTTATTCCGTCGCTATATATACAGTATATATAAGGCTAAATTATCCACCTCCGTTTTTTTCTCTCATCACGTCAAAGTTGATTTATCTCCGACTCAAACTGTTACTTTTCCAAACTCTCGTCTGTACCGCAGTTCCCTGCTCCTCAACCCCCACCCCCCTCTCTCTCTCTCTCTCTCTCTCTCTCTCTCTCTCTCTCCGTCTCTCTCTCTCTCTCTCTCTCTCTCTCTCTCTCTCTCTATCTCCTCACTCCATCCGTCTCCGTGCATGCTCTCCCCCTTCTGTGGCGTCTCGTATGGCGGCCCACCTGCTGTTCGCCTGGCACACACTTCAAGGCAAGGCTACAGCTGGTCATTATAGCCAGGCTATGCCCTGGGATGGGTTGGTGGTGGTGGTGGTGGAGCAGGAGGAGCAGCAGGAGGGTGGATGAGGAGGGTGGTGGTGGTGGTGGTGGTGGTGGTGGAGGTGAAGGTGGTTTCTGAAGGCCAGGGGGCAAGCCGGATGCTGTAATGAACAGAGCCATCCGTGGCGGTGGTTAGGGAGGGGTGCGTACTCTGAGGACTTATCCCAGGCGAAGGATACGTCCATCAATAAGAGACGTGTAAGTATTGAGGCTAGGAGCCGGGGGGGAGGCAGTGGGGGGGCTGCGCAGTGCAATAGAACAAAAGATACAACCTTTATTGATCATGTTTTACATTCACATTCAGGGCATTTGGACAGATGCTTTTGTGCAAAGCAGCTTTTTTTACGGGAGCGTACCAAATACAAAATATCAAAGAAGAAAATTGTAAAGAAGAATAAAAAAACATAGCGTAACTGCAGGTAGTAATTAATAGTAATACTATTTGAAAAGCAAGGGTGAAAAATGGTGTCACTCTGCAAATTGCTTCTTTATGGTAAAAGTAAAACACAAATACAAAGGAGGCCAGAGGTTTTTTAATGTTTTATTCCGACCTGTTGGATATTTTATGGGCGGGCGGCAAGAAACGATTTATAGTCTTTGCGAGGGATTTATCACAAGAGACTTGGTTGCCACGGGGCTGGACAGACCGCTCGCGTGCAAGCCCTGTTCCCCCACCCGGCCTTGTCACAGCGCGTTAGCGTCAAAGCTCCCCGTAAAACACTTCCCTCTTTTTCCTCTTCCTCTTTGTTCCTCTGCCGACCGCTCTCTCTCTCTCTCTCTCTCTCTCTCTCTCCTCTCTCTCTCTCTCTCTCTCTTCTCTCTCAGTGGTCCTCCTGCGGAAACCCGCGGAACACCCCGGAACTCCCAGATCGCCATCCACGACGGCCTGACGTTCTCGCGCTCCATCACCTACGCCTGCCGCGAGGGCTACTACTCCACCGGCATGCTCACGCGACACTGCACCGTCAACGGCACGTGGACCGGCAACATGCCCGAGTGCTCGGGTAAGAAAACCTTGTCCGTCCCGATTCCGAATAAAAGTTGTTGTGGTGTGTGTGTGTGTGTGTGTGTGTGTGTGTGTGTGTGTGTGTGTGTGTGTGTGTGTGTGTGTGTGTGTGTGTGTGTGTGTGGGTTGTGTGTGGTGTGTGTGTGTGTGTGTGTGTGTGTGTGTGTGTGTGTGGGTGGTCGGTGGCTGGTTTAAGCAGCCTCATCTGGCCCTGAGTCAGGCTGACTAATCCATGCCAAACTCCGACATTTTGTGTCATTAAGATTCAAGAACTTTATTTGTCACATACACAAGCAGGATATGCAGTGAAATGGAACGTGGCGATGCTCAGCGGAATTTGCAAAAGAATACCATAGATCACTATCAATGTTTACATTACTTACAGTAAAAAAGACCGGCAGGAATGAGAAATAAGACCAGCAGGAATATATTAAATTAAATCAATATTAGAATATTTGTGTATGTCTAAGGAAAAAGTGGCGATGCCCAGCGGAATGTGCAACAGAACAAGTACAATTAATGTGAGTTATTTATGTCATATATAGTATTACTTCTAATTGTTTGAAAGATGTGCGTGTACATACACATACGTACACATGTACATATTGCACTTTAATTACATAGGTTGGACATCTTGTTCAGCGATGCCTACGTACAGTACGGGTAGACTGCGGACGTTGGGGTTCGAAACCCAGAACCTTTTGGCCCCGGGAGCCAAACACCCGCACCCACAGTGAACACTCTAGCTTAATCCCCTACGTTCAGCTCAAACCAAAATGTCTCAGCCGCAGGGAACATCCAGGTATTCCTCAGGTGGTTGTGATATTCCGCTGGCTCCGCAACGGTCTACGATGTGATCCAATTGTCGGGAATTGTTATTTTGTCGTTTTTGAAACCACCGGCAATCGCGCGTACTTAGAGGTAATCAATTGGCGCGTTTACTTCTCTATGCTGTGCTTTGTTGGAGAGGCGAGAGATGTGTTTTTTTTTTTTTTTTAGGTTTCAATTGTGTGGAATAGATTTTTAGCGGTAAGAGGGGGAGGGTAGAAGGAGGGAAATGTTAGATTGGTCTCCGGCTTGTCTATTCAAAAGCCCTGTGCACCGCTATTGTATTACGATCTAAGCGGGAGGAAATGGAGGCGTTGTGTTGTAACACTCAGGACGAACCGGTGGCTGAGAGGACTCTTGTGAACACAGCGGCTCTTCGGAGGCGTCAGAAGGCGGTGAATTCGGACGCGCCGCTGGGCCTCTTTCAGGTTCACTTAATACTCACCGGCTGGCTTCAAGCGCCCCCCCCCCCCAAAGCGCCGAAAATCCGTTGCTTAAGTGGTGTGCTTGCACAACCCCGCGTTGACCTCATTTGCATGATCCTGCGATTGTGCAGATGTTTACTGACTCACACTTTGCTATTTCGTCATTTAGCTGATGGTTTTACCCGACGTGACTTCATCCAAGGTGCATTATTATCGACGATGAGCAGGTAGAGGGAAGGCGTCTTGTTTAAGGATGCTGTGGCAGTCGACTCACTCTGCCACCCGCTGGGCTCCTCCCCCCCCCCCCCGACCGGGAACCCAGGTAGATGATATGAAAGCGGTTTATTAAACATTTGGCAAGATGTTGCAGCCAGCAGGTGGTGAACACTGTCCTGCCAGACTCTCTCTCTCTCTCTCTCTCTCTCTCTCTCTCTCTCTCTCTCTCTCTCTCTGAGTGTGTGTGTGTGTGTGTGTGTGTGTGTGTGATGGCTGGTTTATCCTGTGTGACTTGATTATCGAAATGCGACCACCACAGGTGTGCAGCCCCCATCACCCAGCCCCAGCATCAGCCTGACTGGGGCCAAGTGAGGCTGCTTACACCAGCCACTAACCACACATTTACATTTAAATGTACATATAGGGCATTTGGCAGAGTACTATTTGTAGCATTTGTTGAAGAAGACAGCAATATATCACTGTGGTACATAAAGATAAGAATAGAGCAGGTTTCAAGCATTCATAGTTGTGAGGTTAATAGAACAAGTTTCATAATTGCTAGGTTGCCTGCATAATAGCTGAGATAAGAGCAGAAGTACCATTCTGAGTGCATTACCAACATCTAAGAACATACAATATGCTAAACAATGCTAAGTACTATTAATAATGCTAATAATGCTAGGGTTAGGAGAGGGAATGGGTGGGGGGGTTATGCAGAGTCCAGCTGAACTCTGAACAGGTGGGTCTTGAGTCTCTTGTGGAAGCTGGTGAGCGACTCTGCCACGGACACAGACACACACACACACACACACACGTACACTCACACACACACACACACACCACAGATGTATACAGGTAGACTGCAGACATGTGTGTGTGGAGGGGGGGGGGATTGAACCCAATACCTGTCGGCGGGGACAACCTGGCCAGTTCAGAGGTCCCATGAGAGGTTCTACAAGAGGTTTTGGGTTCAATCAGCCACGGCCACAGCATACCTGCGTGCGTCCGGCGGTGAAGTGCCTTAGCCACTAGCTTCTCCCGAATGACCTGCATGGGAATTGTTTTTTGCGTATTATCCCGGGAAGAAAACGGGACTGTCCCATGATGAACCAGGGCCGATTGCTGCACACTCACTGTATGTGCCAACGTTGCGTCATTATTTTTCCTCCTATTTGTTAGCGAGCGTGACGGTTGTGGCTGAGCATGTGTGTGTGTGTGTGTGTGTGTGTGTGTGTGTGTGTGTGTGTCCACGTACACAGTCACCATGTGGCCGTACGCGTCGGTTAATTATGTGCACTCACACACAACCTCTTTAGCGACAACGGCTACGGCCGCGCGCGACGATTCCATTAGCCGTCTTGCGTAGCCTTTGTGTGTTGTGTCTGTGTTTGTGTGAGTGTATGTATGTGTGTGTGTGTGTGTGTGTGTGTGTGTGTGTGTGTGTGTGTTTGTAAACTGTTTGTAAACCTACCAATTACCAATCAAAAGCCGGGCGAGTGTAATGAGCGAACGTAACGCGGGTTTCGACACGACGAGGTAGAAAATCACATCAACGCCTCAGAGTTTCCTTCAATTCATTCAGTTGCTCCACAGTCGCTCCTTTCATGTCGTGCCACCCTTTTCATCTTTCTGTTTCCGTCCCTCTCAAGGTACTCACACACACACACACATACACACACACACACACACACACACACACACACACATACACACACACACACACACACACACACGACCACATCTCTTAACCTTCATCTGAAGCACCCTTGTTCTGTGATTACTCGCTCTCTGTTGTGCTTTTTCCCACTTGTGTGACACCCTCTTTCTCTCTCTCTCTCTCTCTCTCTCTCCCTCCCTCTCTCTCTCTCTCTGTCTCGCTCTCAATTCAATTCAATTCAATTCAATTTAAAGAGCTTTATTGGCATGGGAAACGTACATTTGCATTGCCAAAGCGAGTGGTAAATACAAAGTATATACTTATGAAGAACTAAATATATACAGGTAAGTAAAAAAAATGTTATATATATATATATATAATAATGAAAAAAACTAATAATAGCACAAATAAAAATAATGATAATAATAATAAAGGGGGATTGACAGGTGATTGACAATCTCTCTCTCTCCCTCTCTCTCTCTCTCCCGCTCCCCCCTCTCTCTCTCTCCCCCTCTTTCTCTCTCTCCCTTCTCTCTCTCTCCCCCTCTCTCTCTCTCTCTCTCCCTCCCCCCCTCTCTCTCTCTCCCTCTCTCTCTCTCTCTCTCTCTCTCTCTCTCTCTCTCTCTCTCTCTCTCTCTCTCTCTCTCTCTCTCTCTCTCTCTCTCTCTCTCTCTCTCTCTCTCTCTCTCTCTCTCTCTTTCCGGCCAGTGATAAACTGTGGGGACCCGGGCGTGCCGGCCAATGGCGTGCGGGTGGGCGGAGACTTCACCTTCGCCCGGACGGTGACCTTCCAGTGCTCGCCGGGCTTCACCATGGACGCAGACCGCGCCTCCTCGCTGGTGTGCACCAAGGACCGCACGTGGAACGCCACCAAGCCCCAGTGCAAAGGTGCGCGGGATAGGGATAGGGATAGGATATTGTCAACTTCTTACACCACAGCATCGCTGAATACCTGACTCTGATTGGCCAATAATGATCCAAGAGAGAGCATATGTGCATCGTTGTATGGGTTGTTTTTTTTGTAACACCTCTTGCGC
>PIJE02002115.1:2519-5019 GCA_002895965.2 Coryphaenoides rupestris | reverse complement strand
CCAACACCCAAGGCCCAATCTGTGTTACAAACCTCTGTGTATTATCAGCGCCATTTCATCTCCGAATGCCTCCCATTCCAGATCCCAGCCACACTACCTGCGCGGACCCAGGCATCCCGCTGTTCGGAAGTCAGAACAACAGCCAAGGTTACCAGGTGGGAACCGGCGCTCAAACACGTTTGCCGATGCATGACTAAGTTGAGCCCTATAGAACTGCAGGAATGTGTGCATAATAAATGGTCAATGGTAAATGGATTGCATTTATACAGCACTTTTATCCAAAGTGCTTTACAGTTGCCTCACATTCACCCATTCATACACCGACGGCGGTGCCAACCATGCAAGGTAACAACCAACACGTCAGGAGCAGTTAGGGTTAGGCGCCGTCTTGCTCAGGGGACACCTCGAGCCCGGGAGTCGCACCAGCAACCTTCCAGTTGCCACACAACCGCTCTTACCTCCTGAGCTCCTGGTGCCCCAATAAAACATGGGTTTAGGGTTTAAATGGGCCCTATTATGTCATGCTGACGAGATCAGACCACCAGCCTACCCCGTGGACTGTACCAGCTGGTAAACTGATCTAGTCAGCATACATCTCGGATGGTAGACACTCCTACTTGTGATGTCACTTCGTCACAATGGCAATTTTAGTCACATGACAATTTAGAGACTGCTTACAATGGCTCGTCACGCTCACACCTGTTGGTATAATTGGGGCCCTTTAAAGGTACTATAAGTAAGAATCAGTGCATTCTGAGCTCCGTGGATTGAGACAATAACAATCAGAAGCTAATGTTAGTTCTAGCAGGTTGTAGCAGGTTGTGGTTGAAGTTAAAACATGAGAGCTTCCCTGACTCTCTCTGTTGTAGAACAGCTTTTGGGTGATTTCTCTTATATTTGAGTCGGGTCGGATTTCGCAGAAAAAGTTAACGAAGTGAAATGTAAGAGTGGATAATTAAAAAATATATGTATTTCATAGCTTTTTTTAATGTGTTTAAGGTTTCATTATGATTAGAACTAATATTGGTTTCTGGTTGTTATTGTCTCAACCCACGGAGCTCAGAATGCACTGATTCTTACTTATAGTACCTTTAAGAACTTATATTAAAGTTTGTCGTGATATGGAACAGTAATACTACATTTGTTCGAGTGGCCGCCCACCTTTAAGAGTTAGGTCCGCTAGAGAAGGAGAAGTTACGCTGCAAGAGAAACACTTTTGGCGCGTTTGCGGTAAAAGTGAATAAACCGCCGTTGAATGAGAGAAGCCGTCGTGTCTTCATTTCAAAACACGCGCGGTAGTTTGACAAAAACAAACCTCTGCAGTTTTATCATGCCACCGCGTTGAATCCCCCCCCCCCCCCGTTACCGTCTGCTGATAAGCCCCGTCGACGCTATCTAGCCATCCGCAACGTTCCCCCTCCTTTATCCCTCCGCTCGCTCCACAGATGATTTCCTTTGTTTTTCGCCGCGTCTCGCCACGTACGCGCGCTATATTGGTTAATCGCGGACGTATCACACCGGCAATCAAGTGTTAAGGGGATAACGATCACTCTTGTTAGCGACACTCTTGTTAGAGACACTCTTGTTAGAGACACGCGAGCAGACGTCGTCCGCAGGATAGCAATAACGTCGTCGCGCGCGTAACGGGCGTGAGCGCTGCGCTTCGAAGGCGCCTTCATTTGTCGGAGCTAATGTGTCGGCGTCTTTTTATAGCGAGCGAGCGCGTGTGCCCGTTAGCCTGTTACCGCGTTGAGTTATTGCTCCCCGCAGCAGCAAGCCCAACCTCCCATAGCGACGCGTACAGTCACAATGTGTTAATGAATAAACAACAATAATAAGCAACTAGCTTTAATCAAAAACCGTAAAAGACAACAACAAAAAAAAGAAAAAAGAAAAAGGAATAATCTGTTTTAAATAATGAACCGACTTAATATGTAGGTCAGGGCAAAGCAAAACAGAAAGGATAAGAACTGCTCCACAGTTTGTTGCACCATGTTGATGTCCTTGGACTGTGCCGATCGGTTTTTACGATTAATCCTCTGAGTCAACGTCGGCGGGGGGGGTTGGGGGCGTGTGTGTGTGTTCTTGTGTGTTCGCATGTGTGTACCGTAGACAGACAATGTTGTATGCTGTTATCGCGCCAATGTACTCCGAGACATTACCCTTTTAGTTTCACGGTTATCAAATAGCTAATATTCATCTTCGAGATATTCATGTTCTTTTATTTTCTTCACTTAGTTTCATATCAACATAGACCGCAGTTATACACATGTTTAATATAAAGCACGCATGCGCTATCCGACGTATCTCGCAACACTGCGAGTGCATACAGCCGCACAGGACCGCGTACCAGTGGACGGTGATGGTCTGCCTACGGTTAATTTGTGCTCAACGTCAATGTGTCCCCGTATACGACGATGAGCTGGCCTGTCCCCGCAGTGCCAGTGTGGGGTCTCCTCGTGACGTGTGGTTCCGTGTGGTTCCGTGTGGTTCCGTGTGT
>PIJE02002114.1:33242-83329 GCA_002895965.2 Coryphaenoides rupestris | reverse complement strand
GTGCGTGTGTATGTGTGTGTGGTGTGTGTGTATGGTGTGTGTGTGTGTGTGTGTGTGTGTGTGTGTGTGTGTGTGTGTGTATGGTGTGTGTGTAATGCCATGCCAGTGTTCAAAAGGCATCCAGAATCATCTTCATTCTTATTTTTTATTTTGTTGTGTGTACAATTTGTAGATGACTGTGGTGTGGTGATGATGACGAAGATGAATTTCTTTTTTTCTTTATTATAATGTGTTCTAATTATAGTCTCTATGATGGTTCATTGTTAAAAAAAACGACAATGCATTTTTCATTGTCGACATTACAAAATCTATGGGCTTGTCTATTAAGAGTTAGTTATTCACTCAGTAGTCAATAGTGGTGCTGTCAGTTAGTAGGGGGTGGTGGGGGGGTTTAACCATTCATTATCTGGCAACCTGGTTAGTCATGGGGGTAAACAACATGTGTGATGCTTCACCAACAGAGGACTCAAAGATGAATCAGCACCAGTAACACAATAACAATCACCCACACACACACAATCACCCACACACACACAATCACCCACACACACATGCACACACACACACACACACACACACACACACACACACACACACACTCACACACTGAACACTGTTCACATTAGTACACAGTACACTGCTGCAGGACTAATGAGGGGATTACTCTATCACCACCTGAACACATAGATATACAGTACACTTTGCTATGACCTAGTTACACACACACACACACACACACACACACACACACACACACACACACACACACACACACACACACACACACACACACACACACACACACACACACACACACACACACACAACACAACACACACACACACACACACACACAAACACATCACACACCACACACACACCACACACACACACACACACACACACACACACTGACAACACACACACACACACACACACACACACACACACACACACACACACACACACACTGCTGCAGAAGCTCTATTAAGAAAATCCACAGCAGAAGAAGGTGGGGCCGCCGGGTAGAAGAAGCTCGGTCTATAAATAGAACGATGCGATGGGAGGGAGGGAAGCAGAGCCCGGGACGGATGTGTCTTACCATGTGTGGGGACCGTAGTGTGTGTGTGTGTGTGTGTGTGTGTGTGTGTGTGTTGTGTGTGTGTGTGGGTGTGTGGGGACCCCCCACCGAGCCCCAGACTCCCTCCCCCTCCCCCTCCAACAGCGTGGTCAGAATCCCCCCCCCCCCCCCCCCCCCCCCCCCCCCCCCCCCCCCCCCCCCCCCCCCCCTGCGCCGTCCGCCCCGTGTGCCGGTCCGCCCGCCCGCCCGCCCGCCCGCCCGCCCGCACCGCGCGCCCGCCCGCCGCCCCGTTCCCCGTTCCCCTTCCCCCGCCCACCACACCCGCACGGCTGCCCTCACATCGTGTGTGTGTGTGTGTGTGTGTGTGTGTGTGATGGGTGTGTCGGGACCGTATATCGCTAAGCAGGGTGTGTGTGTGTGTGTGTGTGTGTCTCTCTCTCTCCATCCCTGCAGGTTTCTATGGGAGGCCGTGGTCCATGGATCAGAGGAAAGTTCTCTTCCACTGGTAAGCATGGTCTCTATACGACGACTCTCAACCATCAGTAAATCTAGAGGGACACACACACACACACACACACACACACACACACACACACACACAACCAACCCACTGCATTACAACAGGGGCAGCATATATTTTAATATAGATATACAGTATATATACAGTATATATATTTTAAAACAACAACACGCTTACCCTCCACCACGCCACAAAGAAACTGGCCTCTGTCCTCCATCTCGGGTAATTACGGTAATACCGTTACCGATACCGATACCGTTACCGACTGAGGAGAAACACGCTAGATGACGCCGGGCATCTGGTTCATCACCATGGTCCTCCTCTTCTGTATCTTTTTCCTTTTCCTCCCTCCTCCTCCTCCTCCTCCTCCTCCTGCTTCTCCGCTGTTTTTGAGCGCACACGCACACGCATGCGCACTGGCGTCCCACCGCACGTCTCGCTGAGCGCTGTAATGTAAGTGGACGACAGAGGCGGCACCAGAGCCGTGGTACTGGGGGGGCCTGCAGGCTGGGGGGCCGGTTGCTCTGTCAGAGGCAGGGGCGTCGTGGGACTGACTACCCAGGGGCCCAAAGTCGAGATGGGGGGGCTCTAAAAGCCTGAAATGAAAAGTTTGTTTTTATTTGGATTTCTTCTAAGTAATTAGTGACATAACTACAGTAAAAATGGCAAAATAAATTGGTTGATAGACTGAAATTTGTATCAAAAAGAATAAAACAAAAAATATACTACTGGAGGGCCCCTGTCACCCTCTTATAGATAACAAATAGCCTATTTAAACAAACATGAAGAAAATAATGTTCTCTTAAGCATGATACTCCATGCAAACCTCATTTAACCACATAGTAAAAGTACCACAGTTTTATATGGGTCCATATATATAATATAATGTTTTATTAGTATATTAGTTCTTTATTAGTGTTAGAAAAGCCCATAAGTTATTTGCCAATGTAGACTTTTATAACCACAACGAGGATTCACTGCATGCAGTCAAGTGATATACGGTCGGACAGCAGCAATATTAATGCAATGTAGGGCAGACTGGGGGCATAATATTACAACAAACATTTTCCTTCATAACTCACAGACTACTAGAAATACATCTTTTGATATAGGAAACACACACACACACACACACACACACACATATCAGTAGGAGGCAACTGTAACACTGACTATAAGTGATTGTACTGAGGTGTACCCACTGGCACACCTCAAAGTAATCATATTTGTGCTGATGTTTTTGCATATGGTTCAAATTCTTGTAGATATCAGGCATATGCATTCAAAGCAAAAAAGTCTATTTATAATTTTGCAGAAGACATGTACAATATTTATATTGTCCATTATGTTTATTTTTATTATTCTGTTGTTTTCCATATTGTTTCATTGTACTGTATTGCTATGTAACCTGGCACAAGAATTTCCTTCAGGATTAATAAAGTTCTATTCTATTCTATTCTATTTTATTCTATTGTCAAAGAACTATGATGCCAGTGATAATGTTATTATTAGGGTTAAGTAATGATGAGTATAAACGTGTTCTTAAATAGACTTCACTAGAATATTGTTTTAATGTCCATTTAGATGTAGATTGAAGACAGTAGAAACATGACTTTATTCTAGTTCTCCAAACAGTGTGCCGTAATGACGCTGATAAACGCGCACATTCAAATGAGCCGCGGCCCCTGAAGACCCCTGAACGCAGTGAGGAGGCGTCGCCATTGCCGTGACAACGCCAAACAACCGTAGTTAGGTGTAGATGTTTGGCGTTGTCACGGCAACATCTCTGTTCTGTCTGACGTCATCGACCACGGTAAGCAATGGAGGTCTTGTTTATGTTATTATAACTATTATGTGAAAGCAAAACTGCATACTGGAAATACATTAGTATAGATTAAGTGTGTGTGTGTGTGTGTGTGTGTGTGTGTGTGTGTGTGTGTGTGTGCGTGTGTGTGTGTGTGTGTGTCGTGTGTGTGTGTGTGTGTGTGTGTGTGTGTGTGTGTGTGTGTGTGTGTGTGTGTGTGTGTGTGTGTGTGTGTGTGTGTGTGGTGTGTGTGTGTGTGTGTGTGTGTGTGTGTGTGTGTAATAGTACTTAGCATTGCATTCAGTGGTTCTGTGTGTGTTGTGTGTGTGTGTGTGTGTGTGTGTGTTGTGTGTGTGTTGTGTGTGTGTGTGTGTGTGTGTGCGTGTGTGTGTGTGTGTGTGTGTGTGTGTGTGTGTGTGTGTAATAGTACTTAGCATTGCATTCAGAATGGCACTTCTGCTCTTATCCCAGCTATTATGCAGGCAGCCTAGCAATTATGAAACTCGCTCTATTAACCTTATTATGAATGCTGTTTTATTCTTACAGTATCTTTATGTACCACAGAGATACAGTATATTACTGTCTCTTTCTACAAAGGTAGCGTACTTATTGTAAGTCACAAAAGTGTCTGCCAATTGCCCTAAATGTAAATGTAAATGTGTTTGACATATTTTAGATGGCCCCTAAGAAAAAGAAGTCAGGAAAAAAGTCTGCCCCTAAAAAAGTTGGAGAAGGAAGAAAGAAATTGGAGCAAGACGCTGACACAGAATCTCGGCTCCACACAGAGTACGCTACCTGTCTGTCTGTCTGTCTGTCTGTCTGTCTGTCTGTTTGCCTGTCTGTCTGTCTGTCTGTGGTGAATGTCATTTTATATGACCTGTTGTCTGTTGTCCCTTTATTGAAGCAAGACTTTTGTGTTTTTTGGTATCAACTTGTAGGTTTGAAAAACTGAGCGATTCGTTGGACAACTTGAAGAAAAGGAAAGAATGTCTGTATCCTCATTTTCCACATTGTTTTTTATACAATATATTGCAGGCATACATTACAATTATTTGACATTCATAGAGAAAAGATTGATCTAACAGTAACTATTACCAGGATTTTGTGAAAAGCGAGTCTTGCAAAGAGCAGTGGACCAGACTCGCTTGGAGAGTGTCAGTAACACTTACATACTGAAGACGTAAGATACATACTGAAGGACTAAGGGATAACATACTGGAGACTTAGTTACCACCACGGAAGACTAAGATACATACTGGAGACCCTTAGTTACATACTCAAGACTAAGTCCCATACTGAATACTTAGTATACATACTGAAACTAAGATACATATGGAGACTCAGATACATTTACTGAAGACTAAGTTAACATACTGAAGAACATAGTTACATATTGAAAGACTAAGAATACATAACTGAAGACTTAATTACATAACTGACAGACATAGTACATACTCAAGACTAAGTCACAAATACTGAACTCCAAATCCTCTCTATCCCCATCTATCCGTACACCTCTCTTGCCCTTCCTCTCCCTCAACCAGCAAGAGTACATCTTCGTACCAATCCAAGAGGCACCAGAGGCTCCAGAGTCTTGATGACCAAGTCCACCGAGCACCACGGCGGTCTCACGGACCTGAGGGGGCAGGGGGAGGAGCACCAGGAACGGACCAATGGTGAGGGAGAAACCAAATGGAATGGGCCAATCGGAGAGGCGACTCGAACACCCGCAAAACGAGAAAACACATTAAGGAGAAGAACCATAAAACTGCCATTGTTGACTGACTTGTCGGACTGACGTCCGTGTCGGCTGTTTTAGAGCTGGTGAAGCAGTTATCGGAGAAGGAGGAAGAGCTGGTGTGTCTCGACGTGGAGCTCTGTGAGCTCAGTGAGTTCAAGGTACGCCGAGGCTACGCTTCTAACGCCGAAAATGCTAACGAAGCTTTGACTCAGGCGGGAATCGCTAATGAGGACCATGTTCAGTCATGGCCGACGGCCGTAGCTCCTGGAGGGGATGCAGGAAGCAGAATCCGTCTGGCTCATCTTAAAAGGACAAATCTCTCCTCAAATTAACATCGTATCATACACCTGTTTAGATGTTAAAAGCTATTGTATATAAGCTATTTGATTGGCTGCCTCCAGAAATGGAGCCGCTGCTCTGATTGGTCAGTAGTTCTCCCCAGTGTCTGTTAATTGGTCAATTAGTACGCTGTCCAGCCCTTTTTCCTATCCAATGATATATATATACAAGCAATTCTCAATTTAGTTGTTTAGGTCAAAGCCAGACTCACTTTTGATTGAGTCCCACATTAATGGTGTGTGTGTGTGTGTGTGTGTGTGTGTGTGTGTGTGTGTGTGTGTGTGTGGTGTGTGTGTGTGTGTGTGTGTGTGCGCGCGTCCACCAGACCGTGGAGCAGCATCAGCTGTCCCGCCTGGAGCAGCTGAGGGCGGAGCAGCCGTCCCTGCGTCTCCGTCACCGGGACGCCTTGCGGGCCCTGGAGGTCACCTCGCTCTCCGAGAGAGAGCGGTGCGAGGGGCAGGCCAGGCACACCTTCCACCTGGCCGTGCTGGCGGCCAGCCGGGTACGACGAGATGGGAGATAAGACGGCGTTTTATTCAACCATCGACATCATCATTACTTGGGTGCTGCTGCACAGCAGAAAGCAGTGCAGGGCAGTCCAATGTTAAATGCAGACCTGCACGATGGACGTTTTTCCCATGATAAGATAAAAAACGTTATTAATCCCGAAGGAAATTATTGGGCCTTTAGTGATGAACGGCGGTAAGGGAGGTCCTGGTGTATCCATAGGTAAGAGGTTTCAACAAGCAGCCATGTTGACACAAACATCAGTGAAAAAACAATCCAGACCGTCGAGGACGAGGTTGACAAGGACGGTATGACCTTAATGCTTTGGATCAATACACACTTATCGTATTATTTCTGTCTCTGTCTCTCTGTCTCTCTCTCTCTGTCTCCAGGAGGTGTCACTCTCCCAGCAGTCCAACAATGAACAGTTGCAGACGGAGAACGAGTGCATGGCCGAGGAGCTGCAGCAGCTCATTGATAAGGCCAGAGTCCTGAGAGCCAGACAGGTCCCTATAGCCCCGCCCTGTCCTACCCTGTCTACCCTACCGTACCCTACCCTACCCTCCCCTGCTCTAACCTCAAACTATGTTTTGCTGATGTAATCCCCACTAAGATATTTTTTCAGCCAAGTACCCCTATAAAGGACTCCCCACTTGACATCACAAGTGGGAGTGTCCGCCTACGTAGATGCATGGTGGATAGATCAGCCTACCGGTTGCTACGGTGGACACTCCCACTTGTGATGTCACGTGGGGGTCACGTGAAACCGCTTGGAATGGTTAATCAATTACACTGGAGGTCCACTACGCCCTCCAACGTCTCTATCGCCATCACTCACTCCCCCAGGGTCAGCTCCAGGCCTCCAGGGAGCGACACCTCCTGGAGAGGGAGTACACGACCGCACTGATGAGGCGCTGTGACCTCTGACATCCAGACTCCGGCGGCTGGAAGACTCAGCAAACCGTGGACGGTTGGATTAAGTGACTGTCCTGGCGTCAATAAAAGTTTTCATTTACAAAAGGATCATTTGTCGTAATCCAAAGGAGAAAAAAAAAGGAAGGCAATTCATTCATGTTTGTATTGTCATCGTTCCATTTATTCAGTTGAATCTCTGATCGGTTTTATTTCACATCAGGGAAGCCCATTCCTTTTCAGATACGCTGCAGGAAGTGCATTAGCAGAACTACATCACCACTCCACATGTACACACAGCCTCACCTCTAAGACTTTAACATCAATAATATATATTATTAATATGGTATAGCAGCAATTACCTTCCTTTCAGTCACATGTACCCACAGATTCTCGACCACATTGCTGCACAAACGTCACACAAATCTCTTGGTTTCCCACAGGTTTAAATGTCAATAAGATGTCAAATGCACACAACTGAAGGGAACACGAAGCAGACCACTGATGTTATTAAGCAATTTACTCTTAGTTTTTTTTTTTAAATAGAGACTTGATGCTTTTGGCTGGATGCCGTTAAAACGCTATCACTTGAGGTTGTCACTTTTACATGAGTATTATTGTTGTTGTTGTTGTTGTCATTACTTGAATGCACACCAGTGAAACCTAGCTCCCCCCCCCTCCACATACACACACACACACAAGAAGGCATAACGGTATATACAGCAAAACAACACTGCAATCCAGACAACTGGGGGGAAAAAGAAGAAAAAAAAAAAAGATTACAAACGAAATGAAAGGAAAACTTAAAAAGTAGAGATTTAGATATTAAATTGTGTTTTCCTCAAAGAACAAAACTGTTTCATTAAATCTGTACATTTGGGTACAGACCCCATAGGTCAAGCATGGACGTTGTGATGAGACATATTTACACTTTCTCTGTCCTGTACAACAAACGCGATCTATGCTACATTCCCTGTTTTCCTAAGACTTCCTATGCTATGCTACGCTAGGCTACGGCCCAGCGGTTCAGCTCAACAACGTTTCAGTTGTGTTACCGTTCAAACTGTGGACGGGTGGAGACCTTGTACAGGTGTGTGACGGAACAGTACGTGTGTGTGTGTGTGTGTATGTGTGTTGGGGGGCGGGGCTATGACTAAATATCAGTTTGGTTAAAGGAAAGAGTTGTTCTCAAGAGCCCTCTGAGGGTTTCCCCCTTTTCCGTTACGTTCTTTACTGTGCAAACAAAAAACAAAAAAAAAAAGATTAATTCTCTCAAGACGAATGGCTGTGGTGCTGGGGTTAGATTGGTTGGGGGAGGGGGGGTGGGGTTTAGGAGGCGGCGGGAAAGGGGAGGAGTCTAGAAGCCCAGCGGGTGGGGGGAGACCACGCCCCCGTTCTCCACCACGGCGGCGGAGATGGCGCGCATGTTCTTGAAGAGCTGTGTGGTCTGGCTGGAGCGCAGGGCGCGGACCTCTTGGGTGATCCGGTCATGAGCCTGGGGGGAGGGGGGGGGAAAGGAGAGAGAGAGGGGAGGGAATAGAGAGGTAGGACATATTGAAGCTTCCTTCACTGTGAATAGCCACCGCAAATGCTGTGTTACAGAGAGTGAGTCAGTAATGCTTTATTTCTAAAGTTTCTAAAGTGCTTAAAATGTGTCTATGTGTTCAACTCATTAAAGGAACAGTATATTGAAGGTATATCGATGCACAAACTGAACTGTAACCCTAAAAACCCTGGAACGTCCGAGACCAACGGCTACAATGGCTGGTAGTCATGGCAATAGGATGTACAGTGAGATGAGGATGGAACTGGGTGTTGCCGGGGAAACGGTGAGGGGGGGTGAGGGGGGGGGGTAGGGAGAGCTTACCTCCATGCACCAGGTCTCACATAGCATCTTCTCATGCTGGGCCGAGGGGTGGCCCTGGCTCAGAGAACGGGACGCCCTGCACACACACACACACACACACGTTGGCATTAGCTTACAGGACTGGGGGGGTAGAGAGAGAGACAGCGAGACAGAGAGAGAGAGAGACACCTACCTGGACAGGACGACCACCATGGCATACAGGTCAATAGCGCAGTCCGCCACGCGCCTCAGCACAAACTGCTCGTCTGCAGACCGAACACACACACACACACACACAGTTGGTGTTCTACAACCGAACATGAATATGTACACTGGACAACTGGACATGTACACTAATACACAAGGTTTAAATATGTATTCCTAAATACTTATCTCAGACATTTATCTCTCTCACACACACACACACACACTCACTCACCAATGATCTTCTTGCCGTGTCGGAGCAGCAGGTCCTCGACGACGCCCCCAAACTGTTCAATGGCCTTCACCGTCTGGAGAGCATGACGACAACAACAACATGGAGGAGGTAGACAACAACAACAACCAACAACCAGCCTTGTGTGTGTCCAGTGAATGAACACAGGAACTCAGGAAGTAACATTAGCCACACACTGACCAGGTCCCCGCTGTGAGACAGCTCAGGGTGAACGCTCCCCTGCAGGGTCAGACCGCTGCCCAGGCCCGCCTTCCTGGAGACAGCAAGGGGAGGGGGGGGGGAGACAGAGAGAGACAGAGAGAGAGACAGACAGAGGGAGAGAGTGACAGAGCGAGAGACAGAGCACGAGAGAGAGCGAGACAGAGAGAGAGAGAGAGAGAGAGAGCCAGGTAGACAGGTAGAGAGACAGAGAGTGGTAGACAGAGAGAGAGACAGGTAGAGCGAGAGACAGGTAGAGAGAGAGATACTGCATTAGGAGGAGCAGACAACGCAGGCATATGTGCACATCACATATATAAACTAATAGTGTGTGTGCGTGTGTGTGCGTGTGTGTGCGTGTGCGTACCAACCTCTTGGCTCTCTTGGTGAGTTCCTCAGCCAGCATGCCAGCGTTGCCCAGCGGACTCTTCAGCGCCTTCTGCAGGTTCTTCAGCATGGTGCCGGCACTCTGGGGGGTGGGGGGGGGTGGGGAGACCAAAAGGGGGGAGCACACACACACACACACACACACACACACACACTATTAGTTTATCTATGTGATGTACACATATGCCTGTGTTGTTTGCTCCTCCTAATGCAGTATCTATCTCTCTCTCTCTCTGTCATCTTTCTCTCTGATCAAGTCAGACATTTGTCGGAGGTGGAGTCGTGGAATAATAATCAGAACTAGAAAAGGCAATTTCTGAAGAAATTGCGGTGTGAATGCCGTTGTAAGGGTCCCCCCTTATCACTTTTTTCGGACAATTTCTGTCATTATTCCTGTAAACTTTATCCGATGGATTCCAAACTTACCAAAATGACGCCAATCAAAATGCTGTCAAAATGGCGTCTGTTTTGGCGTGGCTATGGCCATAGCCACGTTGTAGAACGTTAGATTGTGCTTGAAACAGAGTGGCTGGTTGTTTCCATAGTTACATATATGTGAGCATCACGAAGTTTACCCTACGTTTTATATCTAATATTATTAGAGTAATATTGTGGGCACCAAACACACACATGTGTGTGTTTGGGGGCGTGGCTATGACATCACCGCCATAGCCACGCCACGCTCCAGAATGTTGTACAACGTTCAATTCTGCTTGAAACAGAGTGGCTGGACTCCTGTCATTCCGAGGCTCATAAATCCAAGTCCGTTTGTTTCCATAGTTACATATATGTGATCGTCATAATAATAATAATAATAATAAAATAAAAGCGCCCAATCTCCCGGCCGGCCTCACCTGGAAGCCGTTGAGCGCCACAAACAGCCGCAGGAATGTCATTGGTGCCCTCGAAGATCCGGAAGATTCTCAGGTCGCGCAGCACCCTCTCCACGCCCGAGTCCTGCGCGTGCACACACACACACACACACACACACAAAAGCACACACGCACACACAGACACACACACAGTGAGAGGAGGAGTGTATACTTAACTATTGAAAATGAATGAACCGTCATGTCAATACAAACATGTCCTGCAAATAACCCCAATATTATATCCCCAAGCCAATTATAGTTTCATAGAATTAGAAGCCATTTGGTTCACAGAGACAAAAGGCTACTTATATTAGTAACCTTGAATCAGATATTGTTTCATAGTGGTTGATCCCGCAGGAATTGATTGGATTGCGCAACCGAGGCATAAATCAATTTGTAGTCGTTTGTGGAATTTATGATTGAGATGCAGATGTTATTTCACGTGCGTTCAGCCCGGTCAGAAAGTACGAACCAGACCAAATCGGAGACAATAAATCGCTGAGCTCGTGGAGCCTGCACACTGTGGGCTGACCGCCGCTAATGACACAGCTAGCTAGCCTCCATCGGAACGGCGACCAAAACAAACTGGGAATACAGCGACCGCTAGCTGGGCACCGAACGACAACAACCACTGAGGCAATTTCTGCCTTCAAGTGTGTGTGTCCGTGTGTGTGTGTGTGTGTCTGTGTGTGTTGGTGGGTGCGTGGTTGTTGTGGGTGTGTGTGTGTGTGTGTGTGTGTGTGTGTGTGTGTGTGTGTGTGTGTGTGTGTGTGTGTGTGTGTGTGTGTGTGTGTGTGTGTGTGTGCGCAGGAGACCACAGCATTCCATTAGCATAGCGCACTAATAACACCACTTGGTACCACCGTCCAAACCATCTGAGTGATGTTTGAAGAGGCAGCAGCACACAGTGGAGGGGATGCCAACAATGTGGCCCGCTGCTTATTTGTTTGTTGTTGTTGTTGTTGTTGTCGGCTCACCTTCATGAAGCCCATGCCGCCCATGATCTGAATGCACTCGTCGGTCACCGTCCACGCCGCTTCCTGTAACACACACACACGCACGCACTTTGATTAAACGACTCGCCGATATTGATCTTGCCTTCCTCGCTCGATTCCCTCACTCAAGAAAGAGGAAAATGGCCATGTGGTCGGTCGCCCCCCCCCCCCAAGGTACACAACTGACCTCCCTGACCCGGTGTCTCCATGTCTCTCTGTCTCCGTGTCCCCGTATCTGTGTCCCCATGTATCCGTGTCTCCCCGGCCCCGCGTCCCCCTGTGTGCATAACTCACGGAGGCAAAGATCTTGCTGATGGCCGCCTCGATCTGGAACTCAGAGGCCCCGCTGTCCATGTTGCCGCTGATCATGTAGGCCATCGACTGGTCGGAGAATACACACACACACACAGATGTTTTAACACGCGTGTACTGTACTGGCGTCGCTCTGATTGACGTGTTGGCGATGGCGTCACCGTCTGACCTCGGTGACGTACTGCATCATGGCCATGCGGGCCAGCTTTTCCTGGATGGTGCCGTACGTGTGGATCTTACTGCCGAACTGGGTCCTGTTGGCCGCGTGGTCCACCTGGGTCACACACACAAGCATCAGTGCTGAACATAAAACACACACGGCCTTGTAAAATCTCTCTCTCTCCAACTCCCCCATGTCTCACACACACACACACACACACACACACACACACACACACACACACACACACACACACACACACACACACACACACACACACACGTATGTATGTGCCAGACTCACGGCCTGAGTGAGCGAGGCCCTCATGGTGCCGGAGAGGGCGGCGGCCATGCCGAAGCGCCCGTTGTTCAGGATGTTCATGGCCACCTTGAAGCCGCTGCCCACCTCGCCCAGCACGCAGTCGGCGGGCACGCGCACGTTCTCAAAGTACACCTCGGCCGTGTTCGACGCCTTGATGCCCATCTTCTTCTCCGGGGGGCCGCTGGGAGGAGGGGGGAGTCGTTATTGTGAAACGGCTCGCAATGGCTAATCAGATACTCACACCTGGTGGCATCATATGTCCCCTTTAAACGGAACAGTCAGCCTTCTTTGTTTTAACCAAACCATCCCTATAGCTCCTCTCCACCTACTGAGTGACTCCTCCGAAGCTCCTCTCCACCACGAAGGCGGTGATCTTGTCCTTCATCTCCCCGGTCTTGGGGTCTTTCATGGGCGTCTTGGCGAACACGGTGAAGATCTCAGCCAGGCCTCCGTTGCTGTCGGGTGGGGGTGGGGGGGGGGGCAGAAGATCTCATCATGGTGCACCTCTCAAGCCAATACAGCTGGATGGATGCATGGGTGGTGTGGGATATACTGCCCTCTTGTGGTGACATGGGAGATTTCACCTGGATGGTTTTTGTAGTGGTTCTCATAGAATGTGTGTGTTGCTGTGTGTGGTTCTGATTGAGTGAGTGTGTGCGTGTTCATGTGTGTGCTTCAGATCGAGTTTGTGTGTGTGTGTGTGTTCACATGATTTAGATCGAGTGTGCTTGTGTGTGCTTCAGATCTTGTGTGTTTCTGTGTGTTTCAGACCACTGTGTGTGTGTGTGTGTGTGTGTGCGCTTCAGATCTAATGTGTGTGTTTGTCTGCTTCAGATCTAGTGTGTGTGTGTGTGTTCTTCAGATTAAGTGTGTGGGTGTTCCTGCGTGTGTGTTTCAGATTGAGTGTGTGTGTGTGTTTCAGATCGAGTGCGCCCGTGCATGCACATGTGTGTGTGTCCTCCTGACCTGATCCAGAGCTTGCCTCCGTTCAAGGTGAAGTACTCTCCACACGCGGACTGAACCGCACACACACATATATACATACAGTACATACTGGGCATACATATGTACATACAAATACGTACACGCAAAGTTCCACACAGCTACACAACACAGACATAGATTACACAGATACAAATAGTGATACACATAAATACAGTTAATATATAAATACAGAGATACACTATCTTATCTCACACACACACACACACACACACACACACACACACACACACACAGGGGAATGTAACTGAGGCTTGGCCTGGGGGTCTCTCCACGGGGCGGGGCGGGGGCTACCTGAGTGTTGGTGAGGCCGAGGCCCCCCAGGTCTGCGGGCACCTGGAGCCCGAAGGCACCCATCTCCTTGAGGCCCTGCATGGTGTGTTCCTCCACATTCTCCAGGGTGTCGTTCTTGGCCGGGTCGTTCACTTCCTGGAGAGAGGGGGGGAGGGGGAGAGACACGAGAGAGAGAGAGAGACAGACAGAGATAGAGAGAGAATGAGGAAAGATGAGTGAGAGAGAGGAGAGAAAGAGAGACAAGGGGAGAATGAGAGAGAGAGACAAGATGAGTGAGAGAGACAAGAGAGTGAGAGAGACAAGAGAGTGAGGCAAGATAAGAGTGAAAGATAGAGAGGGAGAGAGACAAGATGAGAGTGAGTGACAATTAGAGGACTCATCCTAGTATATGTGGACAGGGACAATTAATACACACTTGGACTTTTAGTTAGGGGACGTTTACCTCAAAGAACTTTGCCACGGGTCCAACGAGCTCTCTGAGGAACTGGTCCTGCTCCTCATTCAGCACTGGGGAAGGAGACCACAGAGATTATATACACACACACGCGCACACACACACACACACAAACATCGAGATAGAAATCGTCCAGGTCAAGCCATGTCCAATGTTTACATTTACATTTAGGGCATTTGGCAGACTCTTTTATCCAAAGCGACTTCCAATAAGTACATTTGTCGAAAGAGAGACAGCAATAATATATCGCTGTGGTACATAAAGATAAGATGTCTGTTATATGATGGACACACACACACACACACACATGCACGCACACACACACACACACTCTCTCTCACGGTTTTACCTGAGGGGAAAGGGAACACCTGAGCAGTGTTGATCTGTCCCTTAAAGATGTTGGCCGCAAACGACTTGGATTCCTGCGGAGGATTGTGGGAAATGGAGTTCAGTTGGTGCCGTCACAATGGAGGAAAACAACCCACTTGTGCTGCTGCTGCATTTCGATTATAACTCACAGGTTGGAAATTCTGACGCTTTCGATTTTCACGGACCAGATCGAAACAGCATACCAATACAGTAGCTGGTTAAACCCATTCAATTAAATGTTAGTGTTGTTATCAACCGTTTTAATGTTTTGCAATTTATTTATCTACTCTACTATGAACAATAACAGGTATTAAGAATCACCACTCAGATTGTGTGATCAGGACGTAAATAATGAAATAACGTACACCAGGGGCAGACTTCTTCTCCACCTTGGAGCCGACGGCTGCCTTGTCCACCGCCGCCTAGACGGAGAGAGAGAAAGAGACTGAGGATCACAATCTGAGGTTCTCCACAGAAGAAGAATCAAATAATAACACTGAAATCACTTAAAAGCTGTGCTATTTTATATGCAACAGAGAAGATATAATCATGTGCATCATATATATATATATATATATATATATAGGCTACACAGTATATATGATGTATTAACAATAATCAATACAAAACAACACCACCACCAACAATCTACGTATAATCTATCAAACTGTGCTAGTATACATAACAGTGAAGAAATGACAATGCATGTCAGAGAAATATAAATATATAAATATAGTGTTTTATTGGCAGGCTGCATATTGTGTTGACCCAAAGGTGTGACCTCCATGGCACAGACACGTCACGTGACCAGTGAACTTTACCCCACATGGTCTGAGGACACCATGAGATACACAGACATAGAAGACATATATATATATAGAGAGAGATATAGTAGTGAAACAATGACAGCAAAACGACGTATACACTGTAATACTATTATAATAGTATTACAATAGTATAATTAATACATTCCACGTACCTCGGCCGCTTGGCTGGCGTATCGGCTCCTCTGTGTCCTGCTGGTCGTGACAAAGTGTTTATAAAGTGATTCAATTGACATGATTTAAAGACACATTTAATAGCATAAGATAAGATAAGATCAGATCTCTTAATAACTTACCCGGACAGAGAGAGCCGCAGGACGGAACACTGGCTCACCTTACGAAGCAGCATGTTTCTTATTATTAGTATTCTTATTATATGCTGTAAAAACAACAACACAATCAACAGTGTTATGATTTGTTAGAGGAGGCTTTAATGGATCTGAATGTGTATTTATATGAGTACTACGTGTGTATTTATATGAGTAATACATACCCCTGGCGGGAGAAGGAGCGGAGGGTAAACCTGCTCGACGAGGAGACGGCGTCGCTGTGAGGAGTCCACGCTTCCGCTGACGTACCGCGCCACGCCGGCACAGCAGCGCCCTCTAGTGGCGCCTCGTCGAATAGCAAAGCAATTACAGCAGAATGTCTCTTTATGAATCAGTTATTTATTTATGGGGAATATATAATATTATATTGATGTGTCTCACTAGCTGTGGTATAAGGTTATTAAATGTAAAATGTAAATGTTAAATCTTATCTTACCTGTATTTTTGTATTGCTATGCAACCTGGTACAAGAATTCCCTTCGGGATGAATAAAGTTCTATCTTGTCATATCTTGTTTTTATACTTCTCCTAGGACTTACTTACTGTAAAATTGTAAATCTGTTATTTTATTCTTATTATTCTACTGCTTATTTCTCTATTGTTTTATGCAACCTGGCACAAGAATTTCCTTTGGGATTAATAAAGTTAATCTATCTTATTTTATTTTATCTTATTTAAAGGAAAACATATATATGGAGAGTTTAACCCTCGGTGATACCATGAATACAAATGGGTCACTGTTGTGTTCATACAAAACTATACAAATTTGTACTTGTTTGCGGAGATAGACAGATAAGGGAGATAGATATATAGAAGTTTGTTTGTTTGTTTGTTTAAATTTACTTTGAGACCTGAAACTGGAAAATAAGTTATACAAAAATAATGATACTAAAATATGTATTATTTTAGAATAATTCCTGGATTGTAATAGAATTATTGTCATAGAATTCCTGACACTCCAACATTACAGTGATATGCATTTTGCACGTAATTATGACATTATATCCAATAATTGCACATTGTAAAGAATCAGAATGTATGTGAGGGAGGGAGAGACAGAGAGAGGACAGACAGAGAGAGACGGAGGAGAGAGAGACAGAGAGAACAGAGAGAGAGAGAGAGACAGAGAGAGAGAGAGAGAGAGAGAGAGAGACAGAGAGAGAGACAGAGAGGGAGACAGAGAGAGAGACAGGCAGAGAGAGAGACAGAGATACTGCATTAGGAGGAGCAGACAACGCAGGCATATGTGCACATCACATAGATAAACTAATAGTGTGTGTGCGTGTGTGTGCGTGTGTGTGCGTGTGCGTACCAACCTCTTGGCTCTCTTGGTGAGTTCCTCAGCCAGCATGCCAGCGTTGCCCAGCGGACTCTTCAGCGCCTTCTGCAGGTTCTTCAGCATGGTGCCGGCACTCTGGGGGGTGGGGGAGACCAAAAGGGGGGAGCACACACACACACACACACACACACACACACTATTAGTTTATCTATGTGATGTACACATATGCCTGTGTTGTTTGCTCCTCCTAATGCAGTATCTATCTCTCTGTCATCTTTCTCTCTGATCAAGTCAGACATTTGTCGGAGGTGGAGTCGTGGAATAATAATCAGAACTAGAAAAGGCAATTTCTGAAGAAATTGCGGTGTGAATGCTGTTGTAAGGGTCCCCCCTTATCACTTTTTTTCGGACAATTTCTGTCATTATTCCTGTAAACTTTATCCGATGGATTCCAAACTTACCAAAATGACGCCAATCAAAATGCTGTCAAAATGGCGTCTGTGTTGGCGTGGCTATGGCGTCACCACCATAGCCACGTTGTAGAACGTTGAGGCTCATAAATCCAAAAGTATAAGTGTTTGTTTCCATAGTTACATATATGTGACCATCACAAGTTTACCTACGTTTTATATCTAATATTATTAGAGTAATATTGTGGGCACCAAACACACACATGTGTGTGTTTGGGGGCGTGGCTATGACATCACCGCCATAGCCACGCCACGCTCCAGAATGTTGTACAACGTTCAATTCTGCTTGAAACAGAGTGGCTGGACTCCTGTCATTCCGAGGCTCATAAATCCAAAAGTATAAGTCCGTTTGTTTCCATAGTTACATATATGTGATCGTCATATTAATAATAATAAAAAGCGCCCAATCTCCCGGCCGGCTCACCTGGAAGCCGTTGAGCGCCACAAACAGCCGCAGGATGTCATTTGTGCCCTCGAAGATCCGGAAGATTCTCAGGTCGCGCAGCACCCTCTCCACGCCCGAGTCCTGCGCGTGCACACACACACACACACACACACACAAAAGCACACACGCACACACAGACACACACACAGTGAGAGGAGGAGTGTATACTTAACTATTGAAAATGAATGAACCGTCATGTCAATACAAACATGTCCTGCAAATAACCCCAATTATATATCCCCAAGCCAATTATAGTTCATAGAATTAGAAGCCATTTGGTTCACAGAGACAAAGGCTACTTATATTAGTAACCTTTGAATCAGATATTGTTTCAGAGTGGTTGATCCCGCAGGAATTGATTGGATTGCGCAACCGAGGCATAAATCAATTTGTAGTCGTTTGTGGAATTTATGATTGAGATGCAGATGTTATTTCACGGTGCGTTCAGCCCGGTCAGAAAGTACAAACCGGACCAAATGGAGACAAATAAATCGGCTGAGCCTCGGTGGAGCCTGCACACTGTGGGCTGACCGCCGCTAATGACACAGCTAGCTAGCCTCCATCGGAACGGCGACCAAAACAAACTGGGAATACGGCGACCGCTAGCTGGGCACCGAACGACAACAACCACTGGAAGCAATTTCCTGCAGTGTCCGTGTGTCCGTGTGTGTGTGTGTGTGTGTGTGCGCGCGCAGGAGACCACAGCAAGCCATTAGCATAGCGCACTAATAACACCACTTGGTACCACCGTCCAAACCATCTGAGTGATGTTTGAAGAGGCAGCAGCACACAGTGGAGGGGATGCCAACAATGTGGCCCGCTGCTTATTTGTTTGTTGTTGTTGTTGTTGTTGTCGGCTCACCTTCATGAAGCCCATGCCGCCCATGATCTGAATGCACTCGTCGGTCACCGTCCACGCCGCTTCCTGTAACACACACACACGCACGCACTTTGATTAAACGACTCGCCGATATTGATCTTGCCTTCCTCGCTCGATTCCCTCACTCAAGAAAGAGGAAAATGGCCATGTGGTCGGTCGCCATGCCCCCCCTACACAACTGACCTCCCTGACCCGGTGTCTCCATGTCTCTCTGTCTCCGTGTCCCCGTATCTGTGTCCCCATGTATCCGTGTCTCCCCGGCCCCGCGTCCCCCTGTGTGCATAACTCACGGAGGCAAAGATCTTGCTGATGGCCGCCTCGATCTGGAACTCAGAGGCCCCGCTGTCCATGTTGCCGCTGATCATGTAGGCCATCGACTGGTCGGAGAATACACACACACACACAGATGTTTTAACACGCGTGTACTGTACTGGCGTCGCTCTGATTGACGTGTTGGCGATGGCGTCACCGTCTGACCTCGGTGACGTACTGCATCATGGCCATGCGGGCCAGCTTTTCCTGGATGGTGCCGTACGTGTGGATCTTACTGCCGAACTGGGTCCTGTTGGCCGCGTGGTCCACCTGGGTCACACACACAAGCATCAGTGCTGAACATAAAACACACACGGCCTTGTAAAATCTCTCTCTCTCCAACTCCCCCATGTCTTCACACACACACACACACACACACACACACACACACACACACACACACACACACAGCACACACACAACACACACAACACACACACACACACACACACACAGCACACACACACACACAGTGCCAAGACACGGCCTGAGTGAGCGAGGCCCTCATGGTGCCGGAGAGGGCGGCGGCCATGCCGAAGCGCCCGTTGTTCAGGATGTTCATGGCCACCTTGAAGCCGCTGCCCACCTCGCCCAGCACGCAGTCGGCGGGCACGCGCACGTTCTCAAAGTACACCTCGGCCGTGTTCGACGCCTTGATGCCCATCTTCTTCTCCGGGGGGCCGCTGGGAGGAGGGGGGAGTCGTTATTGTGAAACGGCTCGCAATGGCTAATCAGATACTCACACCTGGTGGCATCATATGTCCCCTTTAAACGGAACAGTCAGCCTTCTTTGTTTTAACCAAACCATCCCTATAGCTCCTCTCCACCTACTGAGTGACTCCTCCGAAGCTCCTCTCCACCACGAAGGCGGTGATCTTGTCCTTCATCTCCCCGGTCTTGGGGTCTTTCATGGGCGTCTTGGCGAACACGGTGAAGATCTCAGCCAGGCCTCCGTTGCTGTCGGGTGGGGGTGGGGGGGGGGGCAGAAGATCTCATCATGGTGCACCTCTCAAGCCAATACAGCTGGATGGATGCATGGGTGGTGTGGGATATACTGCCCTCTTGTGGTGACATGGGAGATTTCACCTGGATGGTTTTTGTAGTGGTTCTCATAGAATGTGTGTGTTGCTGTGTGTGGTTCTGATTGAGTGAGTGTGTGCGTGTTCATGTGTGTGCTTCAGATCGAGTTTGTGTGTGTGTGTGTGTTCACATGATTTAGATCGAGTGTGCTTGTGTGTGCTTCAGATCTTGTGTGTTTCTGTGTGTTTCAGACCACTGTGTGTGTGTGTGTGTGTGTGTGCGCTTCAGATCTAATGTGTGTGTTTGTCTGCTTCAGATCTAGTGTGTGTGTGTGTGTTCTTCAGATTAAGTGTGTGGGTGTTCCTGCGTGTGTGTTTCAGATTGAGTGTGTGTGTGTGTTTCAGATCGAGTGCGCCCGTGCATGCACATGTGTGTGTGTCCTCCTGACCTGATCCAGAGCTTGCCTCCGTTCAAGGTGAAGTACTCTCCACACGCGGACTGAACCGCCGTGGTCTTAATCGACGCCGCGTCCGAGCCGCTGGAGTGCTCAGTGAGGCAGAACGCAGCCATGTTCTCACCTGCAACACACACACACACGCACACAAACACACACACACACACACAAACACAAACACAAGCACACGCACAGAGTTGAACGTCACTATTCGGACTCCCGTGATTCAGCATCGTATAAAATCGCCCCATCAGAAGGACAAACAATTGCTTGGTTTGGTGTATTTGCTTTACACCCGAGGTCCAAAGTTATTAACTTCTAGGCCTTGTCCACGCTTATATAAGGGTCGCCCACCCGCCGCATCGACACAGCGTTTTAGGTCACCGAGAACAAAACTTCTTCCGGGGTGGAGATCTCTCAAATAAATGGTTTCGTGAAAGGATGACATCATGACCTCGATTTACACATTTTTGACGCAATGACGCGCAAATTGTCGTTTCACACAGAGCGTCTGTGGTTTGGCCATGTGTTCTGTTGTGAACGCCCGCTGACAATAAAGTTGAATTTGAATTGAAATGGGGATGGGAAGAGGGGAGGAGGAGGGGATGGTAGTACCGGTGGCGAGCTTGGGCAGGTACTTCTCCTTCTGGGCCTGGTTGCCAAACAGCAGGATGCCCTTGAAGCCGATGGACTGGTGTGCCCCCAGCGTGATGCCCACGGCCAGGTCGTGCATGCCCACGATCTCCACCAGCCGGGCGTACTGGAGAAGAAGCAGTGTCTGTAAAGGTAAATGGATTGCATTTATATAGCGCTTTACAGGTGCCTCACATTCACCCATTCATACACCGACGGCGGTGCCAACCATGCAACGTAACAATCAGGCGCAGTTAGGGTTAGGTGGTGTCTTGCTCAGGGACACCTTGACGCTTAGCTAGGCGGAGCCCGGGGATCGAACCAGACAACCTTCCTGTTGCCAGACAACCAGTCTACCTCCTGAGCTACTGTCGCCCTGCCGTGTGTGCGTCCGTCCGTGCGGGCGAGCGAGGGGGCGGGGTTGTCATTAAAACAATAATTAAATGATACAAAAGGCATTCAAATCCCATTAGAAAACAGTGTTTGCGTCGACGCTTTTAAAACCCGTTTTATTATCTCTAATCTCGATTCATGAGGGACAGCCCCTTCGTCACCAGGCTGTAAATAACTGGCTGGTGAGTTCATGCCTCTAGTGCGTGGGTGTGGGTGTGTTTCAGTGAGACATCAACCAGGATCGAGGTCTCGGTTGATATTGGGCGACATTGCCTTTACAAGCTTCCCCATCGTTGTGATTTTATGAGTGCCAACCCCCCCCCAGAGTGTAACTTGATGTTGCCAATACCCCGCGCCCCCCTAGATCTATTGTCCAGTGTCCACTTTGTTCGTACGGCCATTTTTAGTACCACACCGTCTAATAATAGGCCGTCATGTGACCGGCTGGCAGGATTCCATTGGCCCAGGACGACACTTGTAGACCAAGGGCAATACTGTTTAACCAGCCACCCAGTAAACCCACTGCATATCAAGCCGTGTTGGTGCTATGTGTGACCACGTATGACCCACATATAACAATGGTGTGTGTGTGTGTGCGCACATTCCTGATGCTAAACACACACACAGGGGAATGTAACTGAGGCTTGGCCCGGGGTCTCTCCACGGGGCGGGGCGGGGGGGGGGCTACCTGAGTGTTGGTGAGGCCGAGGCCCCCCAGGTCTGCGGGCACCTGGAGCCCGAAGGCACCCATCTCCTTGAGGCCCTGCATGGTGTGTTCCTCCACATTCTCCAGGGTGTCGTTCTTGGCCGGGTCGTTCACTTCCTGGAGAGAGGGGGGAGGGGAGAGAGACGAGAGAGAGGGAGAGAGAGAGACAGGACAGAGATAGAGAGAGAATGGAGGAAGAATGAGTGAGTGAGAGAGAGAGAGGAGAGAAAGAGAGACAAGGGGAGAATGAGAGAGAGAGACAAGAGTAGGAGAGAGAGACAAGATGAGTGAGAGAGACAAGAGAGTGAGAGAGACAAGAGAGTGAGGCAAGATAAGAGTGAAAGATAGAGAGGGAGAGAGACCAAGATGAGAGTGAGTGACAATTAAGGGACTCATCCTAGTATAGTGTGGACAGGGACAAGGCTCATTAATACAACACTTGGACTTTTAGTTAGGGGACGTTTACCTCAAAGAACTTCGCCACGGGTCCCACCGAGCTCTCTGGAGGAACTGGTCCTGCTCCTCATTCAGCACTGGGGAAGGAGACCACAGAGATTATATACACACACACGCGCACACACACACACACACAAACATCGAGATAGAAATCGTCCAGGTCAAGCCATGTCCAATGTTTACATTTACATTTAGGGCATTTTGACTCTTTTATCCAAAGCGGACTTCCAATAAGTACATTTGTTCGAAAGAGAGACAGCAATACATATATCGCTTGGTACATAAAGATAAGATGTCCTGTTATATGATGGACACACACACTAATTCCACGCACGCACACACCACACACTCTCTCACGGTTTTACCTGAGGGGAAAGGAAACCACCTGAGCAGTGTTATGATCTGGCCCCTTAAAAGATGTTTGGCCGCAAACGACTTGCATTTCCTGCGTAGGATTGTGGAAATGGAGTTCAGTTCGGTTGCCTGTCACAATGGAGGAAAAAACAACCCACTTGTGCTGCTGCTGCATTTCGATTATAACTCAACAGGTTTGGAAATTCTGACGCTTTCGATTTTCACGGACCAGATCGAAACAGCATACCAATACAGTAGCTGGTTAAACCCATTCAATTAAATGTTAGTGTTGTTATCAACCGTTTTAATGTTTTGCAATTTATTTATCTACTCTACTATGAACAATAACAGGTATTAAGAATCACCACTCAGATTGTGTGATCAGGACGTAAATAATGAAATAACGTACACGAGGGGCAGACTTCTTCTCCACCTTGGAGCCGACGGCTGCCTTGTCCACCACCGCCTAGACGGAGAGAGAGACAGAGGATCATAATCCGAGGGTTCTCCACAGGAGAAGAAAAATAACACTGAAATCACTTAAAAGCTGTGCTATTTTATATGCAACAGAGAAGATATAATCATGTGCATCATATATATATATATATATATATATATATATATATATAGGCTACACAGTATATATGATGTATTAACAATAATCAATACAAAACAACACCACCACCAACAATCTACGTATAATCTATCAAACTGTGCTAGTATACATAACAGTGAAGAAATGACAATGCATGTCAGAGAAATATAAATATATAAATATAGTGTTTTATTGGCAGGCTGCATATTGTGTTGACCCAAAGGTGTGACCTCCATGGCACAGACACGTCACGTGACCAGTGAACTTTACCCCACATGGTCTGAGGACACCATGAGATACACAGACACAGACATAGAAGACATATATATATATAGAGAGAGATATAGTAGTGAACAATGACAGCAAACGACGTATACACTGTAATACTAAATTACAATAGTTAATTAATACATTCCACGTACCTCGGCCGCTTGGCTAGCCGTATCGGCTCCTCTGTGTCCTGCTGGTCGTGACAAAGGTGTTTATAAAGTGATTCAATTGACATGATTTAAAGACACATTTAATAGCATAAGATAAGATAAGATAAGATAAGATCAGATCTCTTAATAACTTACCCGGACAGAGAGAGCCGCAGGACGGAACACTGGCTCACCTTACGAAGCAGCATGTTTCTTATTATTAGTATTCTTATTATATGCTGTAAAAAAAACACCCACAATCAACAGTTGTTATGATTTGTTAGACGAGGCTTTAATGGATCTGAATGTGTATTTATATGAGTATACGTGTGTATTATATGAGTAATACGTACCCTGGAGGGAGGAGGAGCGGAGGGTAAACCTGCTCGACGAGGAGACGGCGTCGCTGTGAGGAGTCCACGCTTCCGCTGACGTACCGCGCCACGCCGGCACAGCAGCGCCCTCTAGTGGCGCCTCGTCGAATAGCAAAGCAATTACAGTACAATGTCTTATGTATGAATGAGTTATTTATTTATGGGGAATATATAATATTATATTGATGTGTCTCACTAGCTGCGGTACAAGGTTATTAAATGTAAAATGTAAATGTTAAATCTTATCTTACCTGTATTTTTGTATTGCTATGCAACCTGGCACAAGAATTCCCTTCGGGATGAATAAAGTTCTATCTTGTCATATCTTGTTTTTATACTTCTCCTAGGACTTACTTACTGTAAAATTGTTATTTTATTATTATTCTACTGCTTATTTCACTATTGTTTTATGCAACCTGGCACAAGAATTTCCTTTGGGATTAATAAAGTTAATCTATCTTATTTTATCTTATTTAAAGGAAAACATATATATGGATCTGAGAGTTTAACCCTCGGTGATACCATGAATACAAATGGGTCACTGTTGTGTTCATACAAAACTTGTACTTGTTTGCGGAGATACAGACAGATAAGGGAGATAGATATATAGAAGTTTGTTTGTTTGTTTGTTTAAATTTACTTTGAGACCTGAAACTGGAAAATAAGTTATACAAAAATAATGATACTAAAATATGTATTATTTTAGAATAATTCCTGGATTGTAGTAGAATTATTGTCGTAGAATTCCTGACACTCCAACATTACAGTGATATGCATTTTGCACGTAATTATGACATTATATCCAATAATTGCACATTGTAAGCACAAGCAGGCAATCACAACAATTCTGTCACGCAAAAAAGAAACAAGTGTGAATAGTGTTATATGTATCAAATTTATTCTCAAATACACAAGCATGGGTAAAAATACAAAATCGAAAACACTACGACGACATCCGCATCACGATGCCGCTCTCTCCGAAATGTTTTTTTTTCCTCTTCATGTATGCACCTTTATGCTGTTTTGATTACACATGATCTATATAGAGCCACCGACCACGCATACGAGAGACGGTTGAATATTGTTTATCTGTAACACACACACACACGCACGCGTTATGCATCGGAAGCAGAGGCACTCGGACGACAGTCTAGTGAAGGATATACATTCTATGAATTTCTTTTTTTTTTTTTTTTAAAGTACCGATGCACTCTTGTTCCCCCCCCCCCCCCCCCCTCGTGTATGTGCGAGTGTGTATGCGTGTTGTCGTCTCTTCATTCAAGTACCACGTCTAAAAAAAAAAGAGACAAAAAATACAATTAAAAAAATCGGCCCAGCGCAGAACCCACGTTATTCTATTCTTCCACGACGTCATCAACTACACAGTGATTAATTAATAGCACACAAGTTCACTCAATATTGCTTTGGACCTACTGTCTTTGCATTTACATCGAAGGAGATATATCTATATATAGATATAGATACATCTATATATATGAATGATGATTCATTGGAAGAAAAAATATGCGTTACCTCCTGCGTACCCTTGTGTAGTGTAACAGTCTCTAGTAGAATATATATATGTATGTATATATATATATATAAAAAATAATAAGGCACTCATTTTGATTCCTGTGGTTTCAGACTGCAAAAGGATGCCCGACGCACTAGACACCATCTCGCGGTGCTAGCTGGGCTAACGTACAGCTGCCCAGTCTCTGTGTTCTGTGTTTGGCGGAGGTTAGGATTAGCATCTTTACATTTTGGCTGAGAGGGGGGTGAGGGAACTGGGGTATGGGGGTGGGGGGTGTTGGGCTGAGAGAAGAGCATTATACTATGTCATCCGTCCCCCCCGTCCCCCGTCCCCCCCCAGACCTACAGCTCTATTAGGGGGGAAACACACATTCACACATGCGCACACACACACGCGCACAAGCACATACACACAAACCCCCAGTGCTTACAAGTCATTCAGTTTGAACAATGCCACAGAGACGTGTGCGTCGGAGAGGGCAACAGACACGACACTTTCTTTGATATTGTTAGTGTTCTTCGTAGTGTTTATACAATTCTTTAGATTAAAAAAAAAAAAAAAAAAAAAAAAGGAAAAGGCACCGTGGGTTGGATCTCATTTGGTTATTAAAAGAAAAAGGGGGGGGGGGGGGGGGGGCAACTACAAACGTGGCTAAACCGTAACTAACACTTTTTTTTTTTTGCTTTCCAAACCCTGTTCTCACCAAATTTTCTTAAAAAAAAAAAACGGAACAAAAAAAGAAATCAAGGAGTTGGTCGATCGATCCGTCCCTCCGTCCGTCCGTCCAAGCTGACGCTGTGGCTACCCCCAGAGTTCAGTCCCGTGGACACGGCCAGTCTCTCCGTCCCCAAGGCTACATCACGTCCACAAAGAACTCGCTGGGGTTGCCCATGGCCAGGTGGAAGGACTGGCGCGAGGCCGTCAGCTCCGGGGGCACCGAGCCCAGGTCGCGGGTGGGGGGCGCGCCGGGCGGGCCCCCGGGCGTGGTGGAGGGCAGCAGCGGCAGCGCCGGGTGCATGGTGCCCGGCGGCAGCCCCTGGGCGAGCGGGTGGGGCACGTGCTGGTGCGGGTGAGCGTGCGGGTGGGGCGCGCCCATGGCCGGGTGCGCGTGCTGCGGCACCATCATCACCATCATGGGGTTGTAGGGCAGCGGCATGCCGGGCGGGTAAGGAGACATGTGGGGCGGCGGCCCCGGCTGCTGCTGGCGGTGGTGGTGGTGGTGGTGGGAGGCGGAGGAGCGCTGCGTGGAGGCGTGGCTGTGCTCGCTGGGCGTGGCCGAGCCGTGGCCGCCCCCCCGCCGCAGGCTGCTGCGGGTGGAGTACTCCGACTCGCTGCCGCTGCCCGAGCGGGAGTCCCCTCCGCCGGCGCCGTCTCCGCCAGGGCCGGCGCCGGGGGACTTGTCGCCTAGCGTGCTGCCGGGCCCCTTGCTGCTGCCGCCCCCGCGGTGACGCTCGCCCTCGCTGCGCGTCGACCCGCTGCTGCGGCTCCCTGGAGGGCACAAGGCAGACGGGGGTCAACAGGAAGTAGTTTACAGTAGTTTTCATAGTTTACATGAACTCAAAGGGACTAATTATGTAATAATCTAATAGTGTGCGAGTGAGTGAGAGTGTGTCAAAGCACCCACCTTCACTGTGCTGGCTACCCGTGCTGCCCGGGGCGTAGCTATAGCTGGTGAGCTCGTGGTAGGGCGGCGGCTGGCTGGAGTAGGGGTGCGCGGCGTACGGCTGGTAGGAGAAGGTGTGCATCAGGGGCCACGGTGAGGCCCCCGGCAGCGGCAGCGGCGCCAGCGTGTCCTGGTCCGACGCCCCGCTGGAGCCATCGTTGTCATTCAGGGAGAGGTTGGCCATGTCTGGGGGAGGAGGATCATAGTACATTTCCATTTAGGGCATTTGGCAGATGCTTTTATCCAGAGCGACTTACAAAGATTACATTTGTTGAAGGAGCAATATATCACTGTGGTACATAAAGATAAGAACAGAGCAGGTTTCAAGCATTCATATTTGCAAGGCTAATGGAACGAGTTTCATAAATGCCAAGTTGACTGCATAAATAGCTGGGATAAGAGCAGACGTGCAATTCTGAGTGCATTACCGACATCTAAGAACATACACTCTGCATCTGATGATGCTCTGTTCAATAGTGTACGTGTACATAATGACAGCACTAGGTGGCGACATTGTACCACGTCTTCAAACTGACTCACCGGACTCTCCCACAGTCAGTCAGCCAACATAGCGCTGCTAGCTGCAAGTGACGTCCGACGTCGTAAACGTATAAAAAGTTGCACCGCCCAAAAACCACCATTAGTTACGTTTATCAAGGCCTCTGCCTTTCATATCGATAATTAGGCTCCCCCCCCCCCCCCACACACACACACACTGTACACTCACAGTTTTCACAGTCGCTGAAGTCCCCGAAGATGTAATAGCACTGCTCCGAGAAGGTGATCTTGTTGACGGTGTGGCGGATGAAGCCGGCCTTCAGCAGGTTGCTGGCGTACTTGCGGGCCTCACGGCGGTCCTGGAAGCCCTCGATGTGGTGGAAGAGCCACTCCACCACGTCAGAGCCTGCAGGGGAGGGGAGGGGAGGGGGACGGAGGGAGAGGACGGAGACGCCGTCCACCGGTGAGCCGTTAATGAGCAGGTATCGACACCCATTGCACTCAGAACCGTCCCTGGAAGGAGGGATCCACCACTCTGAGTTCCTTCTCCAGATTTCTTCCTTGTTAATTAAGGGAGTTGTTTCTTGCCCTTCGGGGGGCGCTATAGGGCTAGGGGGGTGTCTTAATCACATGGCTCACATTCATATGGCCTGTAAAGCCACTTGAGACTGTAACTGTGATTAAGGGCTATACAAGTAAAACTTTACTTGACTGACTTGAGGTAAGGGGTGAGACATGTTGCTTAAAGGGGGCCGATTATACCACCAGGTGTGAGAGTCACATGACAATATTTAAACTCCTTGTAATGGCTATCAGGCTCAGACCAGGTGGTACTATAGGGCCCCAGTTTTTGGCGAGCAAACACAAGAAAAAGGCTAGGTCAATAAAGAAACATTGAAAGAGCACAAATCTAACACGCAAACATATTTGGCCTCTCCCCTCCTTAAAGTGAAACGGAGACACACACAAACGCACAATCGTACAAGGTTGTAAAGTTCTTTAAGGAATGAACATCAGTTGCCTGCCACCATTCTGAAATACTCGCAAAGTACCAGATATATTATATTACAACAGGAATGCACATTAAACTCTAGTGTGTGTGTGTGTGTGTGTGTGTGTGTGTGTGTGTGTGTGTGTGTAAGATGCCAGACCCAAATGAAAAAAAAAAAAAAATGTCCAGGCATGCAGTTTGGGTCATTAAGAGACCATGTGATTCACTTCCAGGTGATTCCAATTAAAGAGACAACTTTTTTTTTCCCCTCCTCGCTCGGCACTAGCAGTTATACAGAGAATTTCCTTTTGTCTCCTCAGGAGTCACACGCCTTTAATTCTGCCAGTATAATGTGTCCGCTGTGTGTGTGTGCGTGTGTGTATGTGTGAAAGCCATCCCACAAGAACTGGAATTTTCGATTAAATCGCCTGCAAAACAGCGAGTACTTAAATAACAAAATAGCCTGGCATGAGTAGCGGCCCAGTGCCACGCTTCGCTGAAGTTTCCTGGATGTGTTGGGTGTTACTTTCCCGCCCATAACCGCTTGCAATCTAAATAAGCCCGCAACCTAGATAAGCGGCTTCATGCCAGACATTGATCTGATAACGAGCCCATGTCCACGAATCAAGCAGCACTCTGTTGCTAGGTGACCAGACGGCGCACGGAGGTGTTTCCGACGGCGACAGTGGCCCGACCCGTCACCTGATAAGACCACCGCTGTACGTCTGTGTGAGTGTGTGTGTGTGTGTGTGTGTGTGTGTGTGTGTGTGTGTGTGTGTGTGTGTGAGTGTGTGTGTCCGAGAGTGACTAAATGGTGAGCCACCGTTTGCGCCCACACACACCCCCGCGCGCTACTCGAACAGGAAATAAATAAAACAAAAAACAAACAATTCCTATCTTATCAGCAGGACATTCAACACACGCACGCGCCGACTTCCTGTTTAAAGAGGATGCACAGGGGACTGCGTTCCAAAAGTCATTGTGAAGCAATGGAGACAAGTTGTAGGCAGCGTTCCAATAAGTAGTCATCGACAGAAGCTGCCTAAAGCGGCTTTGTCGGTGTATCCTACACAGGAAGTGCTTGTGGAGATCTTCCCGACTACGCCAGGCAGATACGCCCAAATAGTAAAGAGTCTGAAGGCTGCGATTGGCTCAGAATATCAACAGGGGGCGGGGCGTTCTCCTTACCGAGGAAGGCGTTGGGGATGGTGATCTTCAGCCACATGCGGTCCCGCACCTCCAGGCCGGACTCGGGGGACGCCATCGCCTTGGCGACCGACGCCATGTCGGAGTGCAGCGAGAGGTTGAAGTCGTCGAAGCCTGCAGCCGGGTTGGGACAGACAGAGAAAGGTGAATAAGTGGACAGGAGGAGGAGGAGGAGAAAGGAGCGAGGGAGGAGAACGAGACAGGAGAAGGCGACCCACCACGAGGATCAGACGATCGGGAGCGGACATCCATCACTTGATGAGAGCAAAGGGGAGAGACAAAAGGTGGGGGGGGGGGGGGGGGGGGGGGGAGAGACAGAGAGAGACAGAGACCGGGGGTGTGAAAAGCGATGCTGGTGCCAAGGCCACGCTACCTTAGCAGACCGCACACACAATGGGAAGGAGACGATGATATTCGCCGGGGAGCGAGTGAATGAATGAATGAATGAATGACAAAAGGGACGGGAGTGAATTGCGGATGAGAGAGGAGATGGCCGCTTTGTTGGGAGACTGAAAGGAGACGCGATCTGGACACACACAGAGGTGCCGTTGTGTAGTGGTGTCCCGCGAGTCGTGTGTGTGTGTGCTTACACACAGTCCCGGAGACGCGATGTGTTTGCAACTAATTTTGTGTGTGTGTGTGTGCGTGCGTGCGTGCGTGTGCGTGTGCGTGTGCGTGCCCTTACGTTCGGTCTCGGTGATGGAGGAGGAGGAGGTGATGGTGCTGAGGGAGGAGCTGCCCGGGTAGGGTGGGTAGGCCCCGGTCAGCGCCACCGAGTGGCTGACCCACGCCGCGGGGTCAATGGGTCGGATCGGCTCGTCTGCACACACGCCAGTAAGGGGGGGGCGGAGGGGGGAGGACAACGTTACATCACTCATATATACATTCATACATATATACTGTATATATACATAGAATGCCACATCTGTTGCTAGGAAACATATCAAACATAACAAATCTATATTATAGATTATGAATACCACATTGCTAAGATGCCATGAACTGCAGGGTGATCTCTTCCTGCTCCTAATAGCAGAGATCTCCTCCTACTCCTAATAGAAGAGATCTCCTCCTGCTCCTAATACAAGAGATCTCTGCTGCTCCTAATACAAGAGATCTCCTACTCCTAATACAAGAGATCTCCTCCTGCTCCTAATACAAGAGATCTCCTACTCCTAATACAAGAGATCTCCTCCTGCTCCTAATACAAGAGATCTCCTACTCCTAATACAAGAGATCTGCTCCTGCTCCCAGTAGAAGAGATCTCCTCCTGCTCCCAATACAAGAGATCTCCTCCTACTCCCAATAGAAGAGATCTCCTCCACTCCCAATACAAGAGATCTACTCCTTATAGAAGAAATTCTAATAGTAGAGATCTCCTCCTGCTCCCAATACAAGAGATCTCCTCCTACTCCTAATAGAAGAGATCTCCTCCTACTCCTAATACAAGAGATCTCCTCCCGGCTCAAAATAGACTCCTTCTACTCCTAATACAAGAGATCTCCTCCCGGCTCAAAATAGCAGATATCTCCTTCTACTCCTAACAGAAGAGATCTCCTCCTACTCCTAATACAAGAGATATCCTCCTGCTGCAAATACAAGATATCTTCTACTCCTTATAGAAGAAATTCTAATAGAAGAGATCTCCTCCTACTCATAATACAAGAGATCTCCTCCCTACTCCTAATAGCAGATATCTCCTTCAACTCCTAATAGAATAGATCTCCTCCTGCTCCTAATACAAGCGATCTGAGACCAGAACCGAGGGGCGTGTGTGAGTGGAGGCGCTGCGGTGTGGTGCGGGTGGTGTGGGTGGTGTGGGCCGGTGGGCCAGAGCGGCAGCACTCACTGCGGGGAAGCGTGAAGTATCCCTGCGGGGAGGGGTCCCAGCACTTGGCCACCGTCAGAATGATGGGCCTGAAGAAGAAGAACCACCACCACAACAACAACAATACATGGTTAGAGGACAGGAGCCAGACCAATGCTCTCCCTCCCCCACCCGCCCCTCTCTCTCTCTCTCTCTCTCTCTCTCACCCTGGCTTGTGCACGATCTCCCGCAGCACGCGCACCGCGTCGTCGTTGCTCATGTTCTCAAAGTTGATGTCGTTCACCTGTCAGAGGGGAGGGGAACCAATCAGAAAGAAGCATTTTAGACAAACAAACCAACAACCACCACCATGATGGGATCATATTTTATTTTACTTGATAGTTTCCTCAGCCGCAAGTACCACGCTAGCTTCGGTTGAGCAAGTCAAATTAAAATAAAAAAGACAACTAAAATAAAAATAGAAATGTATGAAGCTATGCATGCTTTCTTCATTCCTATATAAATCAAATGCTTATCACCACAAAAAAAGTATCTTAGATCATAGTTATTTTATTGTAATTTTTGAGCAAAGTCTGGCATCTGGCACAAGGATTCGCAATTAATAAAGTTTTATCTTATCCATTCATCCACCCACTCGGCGGCCCTCGCGTTCCCCCACCTGCAGCAGCATGTCCCCGGGCTCGATGCGGCCGTCGGCGGCCACCGCCCCGCCCTTCATGATGGAGCCGATGTAGATGCCGCCGTCGCCGCGCTCGTTGCTGTGGCCCACGATGCTGATGCCCAGGAAGTTGTACTTCTCTGTGGCGGCGGTGGTGGTGGTGGAGGGGGGCGGGGCAACCACAGAAGAAGAAGAAGAAGAAGAAGAAAGCAGAGTTAGAGAGACACAGAGAGAGAGCGTCTCGTTCCACAGAGGCGTCGGTGTAGGACAAGCACAGATGTTGCTCATAACACTAATTATGGGTCTGGAGCGCGACTCTTGGCCTGCGGATCGTACGTCAACACCGCCGCCGCCATGTAGGAGAGTTAACAAACAAGTCAACGGGGGGGCATGCGGTTATTCTGGATAAGACGCGCTACAACAACCATATTTCATATACGTGTTATTCGTGCAATTTGTATTGTATAGTTCTTTTGCCGCTGGGCATCGCCACCTTTTCCTTTCACTGCACATCCTGTATGTGTATGTGACAATTAAACTTCTTGAATCTTTAATCTATTTATAATAAATAAATAGATCGATATAAATCTATATATAGATCGGCAGCATCAGTCTCACAGTTAGCGTTACGAGTTATTAGTGTTATGGAAAGGGTCTATAGGATTAAAACAGTGAAAGCCATCTCTTAAAGGTGGAACAATAAGTAGTGAAGAGCTAAACAAACGCATATGCAAGAATTGACGAACAGTAAAGTACTGTTAGTCAATTCTTACAATTCTTACTAACAGTACTTTGACAAACACCATTCTCATTTTTGCACATACATGTATTTATCTGCTTCTCGGTGACTAATTGCACCTTTAAGTGAGTGGCACTTATACCATCCTCATTGGCATGCATACTTTTCCTGAAAATCTGCTAATTTGGGGAGCAATGATGTGCGGCATAGAGATGCTGTTGAACATGAGCAGATAGATCTGGCATTAAGGGGGCGGGGACTGACCCATGTTGAGGGTGACGGTGATGATGTTGAGGGACATGGTGGAGTCCGTCACACTGCTGAAGGAGGAGGCCTGGAGGGGTCAAAGGGCACACACACACATCATGACACAAACGCACACACCATAATTCATAAGAAAGATCTTTTGCGTTTTTTTCTGATATGCATTTGTCTTGTATTGTCTGGTTGGGAGGGGCTGATTGAACGGACATAAAAGGCACAATAATAATAATCAACAATAATAAATCACTGCTCGGGCCGGCGGGGCCTGTACGTACCCTCTCCAGCCTCGGGGGGCGCTGTTTCCTCCGTCTGCGGTGGCGCTTCAGGAGCCTGGAGGCGGTGCTCTGCTCCGTGGTGCTGCTGAACCTGTAGCGTCACAGCAAGGTCACCGAGAGGTCAGAGGTCAGTGGCCAGTGGTGCTTCAAAAAGCTTTTAGCTAGATTTCCCTCACTTGCTTTTCCTCCATTTGTTAAACAAGGTTTGTTTTTTTGCGGAATTGGTGCACTATCCCGGTTTTACTGCAGTGCAATATCCAGTCTGTTACTTCCCATGAGCCGTGAACGCCCGTTAACAGACCCCGGAGAATAAGAAAATAACAACAACAACAACAACCACCTCAAGGACAAGAAATCTGGACTTTTATCGAAAACATGCAATGGAAATTGACTTCAGTCCTTCGGAAGTCCCGCCCTATCTTTCTCCGCTAAACCCATGTGACAGAATATCGCTCCCTCCCTCAGAAGTCCCGCCCTCTTATCAATCTCTCTTGCCAATAACGCACATTTGAATGATCCCGTTCCAGGCCCGCCGTCATGTGATCGGAACGCCTCCCGGTAACGAGGTTAAAACCATCCTTTCGGGTTGAGCGGGGAATTAAAAGCAAGGCTTGCAATGCCAGTGGCAGAAGAAATTAACAAAACAAATTCCTTCACGGTTTACGCAGAGACGTTGGCTTTCAACTTGGATCACAGCTCACAGCACGCACACACTTTGACTATGTTTCCTTGCCACAATACTTTGTGGAGTGGTTGGAGTTCAGTCCAACTGTTCACATTCACACCCCTCTCATGATCCAGTGATGCAGTTTTTTTCTCTCCAGAATCGCGCTTCTAAGGCGGTGACTACCACACGGCCTCCTGCTCTGCCGTCACGCCCAGATGTGCCCAGATGTGTCGTTCTCCCCCGCGCGCCTCTTTCACCTGCTCATGGTGTCGTCGTCCTCCGAGTCACAGAAGCTGGTGGTGTCCAGCTCGCTGCTCATCACCGTGGTGGCGCTCTCGTAGCCCGCCAGGTGGCGCTCCAGCCGGCTCTGGCCGTTCATGCGCGGCCCTGCGACAATGACACCACCACCGAAGAAGAGGAAGATGCCAGATAAGAGGATTTTAGAGAGCGAGAGAGAGAGAGAGATAGAGAGCCAGAGGGAAGTATGGGCGGAGAGAGAGAGGAGAGGGAGAATGTTCGCAGTGGACACTCAAGTTTGATCATGTCAGTCAGGAAGTTTTCGCAGGAAACAAACAAACAAAACCAATCTGACGGCCGCATTCATTCTGTGCTCCATTCCACACGTCGTTATCAGCAGGGGATCATCGCCTAGCAACAGCCTGCCAGATCTTGATGCCAGAGAGAACTTCAGCAATGAGACGGAGACAAATATAGAGAGAAAGTGCTCGAGAGAGAGACAGACAGACAGAGAGAGAAGGAGGAGATGGAGAGACAGAGACAGAGGGACAGAGAGACAGATGGAGAGGAGATTGAGAGATAGAGATGAAGACAGAGATGGAGACAGAAAGAGAAAGACTGAGCGAGAGATAGAAGGAGAAGAAGAGAAGGGAATGTTTGGTAGCGCCCCTCCAGGGGAGCGCAGAGTAGGGTGCTGGGAAGGGGGAGGGGGCAAAGTAGGGTGCTAGGGGGGGAAGAGTAGGGTGCTAGGGGGAGAGTAGGGTGCTGGGGGGGCAAAGTAGGGTGCTAGGGGGGGGACAGTAGAGTGCTGGGGGGGGCAAAGTAGGGTGCTAGGGGAGAGTAGGGTGCTGGGGGGGGGGGCAAAGTAGGGTGCTAGGGGGAGAGTAGGGTGCTGGGGGGCAAAGTAGGGTGCTGGGGAGGCGGGGGGCAAAGTAGGGTGCTAGGGGGGGAGAGTAGGGTGGGGGCAATAGGGGTGGGGGAGAGTAGGGTGCTGGGGCGGGGGGCAAAGTAGGGTGCTAGGGGGCAGAGTAGGGTGCTAAGGGGGGGGGGGGGTGCAGGCTGGGGGTCTCACCGTGAGGCTCCAGGGGGTCTCTGTGGCGGGGGCGCTCCCGTCGGAAGGACACCACGGACTCCGTCTCCGTCTGGTCGTCCAGCGTTTCCACGCTGCCCGCGGCGTTGGGGCTGTCCCGCCAAAACACAAGCCGCCGAGAGTTGAGAAACGACATCCCCAAGAGTTTCACCAACATCCATCTGTCCTGTTGTGATCACGAGGGCTCCAGACCCCCACAACTAGTCGATTGTTGCCTAAATAAATCTCACTTGAAGCAACGATCAGATGTTTTGTTCATTATCTCCACTTGGATTATATTTTCACACAGACCCAAAAAAACCACAATGAAACTAGACTGCAAAGCTCCAGTATTGGGGGAAGCCAATAGCCTACTATTTAGTCATTTAGTCACTTTTCCCCCCAAGCTGACTTATAGAAAAGACTCATTTCACTCAAGGAGCAAGTAGGAGTTTGGCACCAACGCTCCCATGTGCCTACAAAGAGATTGGGGACTTTTTGGCCAATCAAACCCGGTACCTTTACTACTGAAAGAACTGGTGTGAACAGCAGGAAGGCGGAGCGTTTCGCAGCTCCCGCCCCTAAACAACTAAACATACGTGGAAGTTGTGTCATGTGACTAAATCGCTGGAGGAGGGGGGGCGGTCTTTATATACAGCAACAGAGCCCCGTTTGCAAATGGTGCCCTTGTCGTGTTGCGCGGCCAACGGTTGGAAACATGAGATCCGGGGCCGGCGGCGGCATTCTATACTGTACCTGCACGTATCCATGACAATGGGAAAGGGTGTGGGCCGTGTGTGTGTGTGTGACTATTTGTGTTTTGGTGGAAAATGGCCGTGAGACGTAGAGCGTTTCAAGGCCGTTTGATGGAAGTTTAATGGAAGTTGGAAGTGTAAATATTTTGGGTACGTGTGACTGGGTATTAGTATCGTGTGTACAGTATTATACACACAACACATCGCTACCTGGCCCCTGAGAGCCAAACAAGGTGTCAAATAGGTTATTTTTGTGTGTATGTGTGTGTGTCATTTTTGTTATACTTGGGGTGAGAGATGACCCATTTAATGGCGGACATTTAAATAATGCAGTGAGGCGGTAAAGTGTCTCAAACGTGCCGGTAAAACCCATGACATACATTGTGAAAGAGTGTGTGTGTGTGTGTGTGTGTGTGTGTGTGTGTGTGTGTGTGTGTGTGTGTGTGTGTCCTCTGTCGCTCGCTCGCTCACTCACTGGAAGGAGGGCGGCCGGGAGTCTCCGATGCCGCCCGTCCTCTCGGCGGGCGGGGGGGCAGGGGTGGGGGAGGGGGCGAGGGCTGGGCCGCCGTCTCCGCCGGGGGCGCCGCGGCAACCGGAGCCTCCGCCACCGGCGCTGCCGGGGTGTCCGAGGATACCAACTGGCGGAGAGACACAAAACGTCAGTGAGGGAGAGACAGGTATAGAAAGAATCTCAGTTATAGAGAGAAAGAGAGAGAGAGAGAGCGGGAGACAGAGAGAGAAATAGACAGAGAGAGAGAAAGAGACCGAGACAGACAGAGAGAGAGAGAGAGAGAAAGACAGATACATATTTAATTCTTTACAAGTATATTTTAGAAACTCATATTTATACATTCGATTGCAATACTGCAGCTTGGTTTACATATTTCTTTGTTATAGAATATCTGCAATTGTACATTTGTAAATCGACAATTGGAAATTCGATTTGTTTTGTTTTTATTTACCACTCGCTTTGGCAATGTAAATGTATGTTCCCCATGCCAATAAAGCTCTTTAAATTGAATTGAATTGAGAGAAAGAGAGAACAGACAGAGAGACAGGGACAGAGAGAGAGAGAATGGACATCAGTTATCGAGAGAGAGTCTGTTATAGAAAGAATCTCAGTTATAGAGATAGAGAGACTCACACTGGCTCAAAGAGTGAGAGAGAGAGAGGGAGAGACAGAGGGAGAAAAGGAGTGAGAGGGACCGACTCAAAGAAACTGAGTGAGTTGAAGAGAGAGGGAGAGCGAGAGAGTAATGCAAGGAGAGAACTGAAAGGAGGAGAGAAGGGGGAGAAAAGAAGAAGAAAAGGAGGAGAGGAGAGGAGGAAAGCAATCTTGGGGGTGAGGCAAAGGAGAGGAAGTGGGAAAAATAAAGAGAAGGCAGCAGTACAGTTTGAGGGAGGGAGGAGGGGGACGGGGGAGTGGGAGAAAGAGGGTGAAAAAACAAAGGAGAGGGGAGAAAGGAAAGGGAGAGATGGAGGGGAGAGATGGCGGGTAGTGGAGGAGGCGGTGAGCAAATGGGGTAAGATGTCAATTACTTTGACATACAAACACCGTACTCTTTTCATGTGGACGTCTCGGGGGCGCGTCGAAACGCTATCCTACACTAACCCGTCTCTCCCCCTCACTGAGTCAATGAAGTGTGTGTGGGTGCACGGGCGCGGGCGGGCACGCGCACACACACATCGCACAACAGACACGACACAGACACACACACACACACACACACACACCACAGCCAGAGACAGAGACAGAGACAGAGACAGAGTGTGTGCACGTGCACGCACACCCACACTTAATGCATCAAACTGGGTAAACTCAGCACAGCAAAAGCAAATCCCAGCGACCTGGAGCTGGGATGGGATTACAAAAGGAAAGCAACCACAGTATAAAAGCACACTAAATACAAAGTTTAACCAGGACCACATGCACGTGGGGCGTCTCCGTCTACTTGTCGAATCTGCACTGATTAAAACTCCTCGAGTAATGCACCCGACGCCATAATGCATTGTTGTCGTTTTGTTGTTGTTTCACGTTCCAGGGATGGAGAGGCAGGATCGAGGCCTCCTCCTCCTCCTCCTCCTCCTCCACTCCTCTCCTCCTCCTCCTCCCTCCCTCCCCTCCACTCTCCTCCTCCTCCTCCTCCCTCCATTTCAGCCTTTGTTCCTGCCAGCGAACAAGCAAGCTCCGCCGGGCCGGGCCCTGCCTCTCCCCGAGTCCCAGTTGGACCAGGCTCAAGCACCGCGCGGGCCAGCGGCCGTCTGGACGGTGAGTCGTCCGATTGCTTGCCCACGCCTCCTCCCCCCCCCCCCCCCAACCACCACTAATGGCCGTGTGAGCGCAAGGAACACCCGTCCTTGCGGGATCCCCCTCCCCGTGCAGACATCCATCTTGTGTGCTGTGTGCAGATCGCATATCAAGTACCGCTGGCCTGTTCTCTTCGCTGTGTGCACGCACCTCCCCACTCCTTCCCTCTCCCCCTACACCCCCGCCCCCCCTCCCCTCCCCTCCACCACCCTCTGTTAATCCTTTTCCCTAGGTTGTTTTTTTTGTGTTATGTACTTAACAGATGCCTGAGTACCAAACCTGCCCGCCCGGGCCTCCACCAAGTCTTAGTGTTTTTCGTCTTGGCTTATAGCGGGGGGGGGCATGTGGAGGTTAAGGGGTGGAGGTGAGGGGGTAGTTCCGCCGCAAAGTCTAAATAAACGCACTTCTTCAAGTACGCAGGAGCCAGGTAGGAGCGATTATGCGCCCTTGGTGACGGGGGTTAGCTGAGCTAATCTTTGGGAATTCGGGGTAAGATTGCAGAGGAGGAGGAGGAGAAGGAGGAGGAGGAGGACAGCGTCTCCACCGAACCACGGCAGCAGACGAGGCGTCCCTCGAGTCGGGAGTCTACGGTGGTGGCAGGGAACGCAGAAAACGGGGGTGCGTGGAGGGGCCGGCGGCGGGGTAGGGGGTATCCGGTGGTTCCCGGACGCGCGCGGGAACGCCGACATGTGACGAAAAACGAGGCCCAATCAGTCGTGTCGACTGATGTGGGCCTCGTTTGAATTCGGGCGCGATTGTTTCCATTGGCAGAGAGCTGCACTCCCTTTGAAGAGAAACCACAAGGGTGAAGTTGAGACAGGCCCCGTCAGACTGAAATATTAGCAGAGGAGGAGGTGTTCTCTCCACCGGTGTTCCCGACAGGGCTGGATTCATTCAAGGATCAGTGGAAGGATCAGCGGTGCAGTCAAAGGGGAGGTCCGAGCCGCCACCACCACGACCAAACGCTGGCAAATCTACTAACGCACCCCCTGTCCCGCAACACTGTTCGAAGCATTATCTCCGCATGCGGCCAGAGTATCCACTCAGGCGTGCATACTTGGGGAGTGGTGTCACCGGCACGGGGGGGGAGCAAGACAGCGATGCAACTCAAACTGCTTAAATCTGCAAAGCCGACTGGTTCTTCTGAGCCTTTCACTGGCGCGTCTGCAGACTCCATTTCCTATACACCCCCCAACCCCCCCTTGAGTAGAGTATTACAGCTGGACTTTAACACCCTATTAGCGTCAGGGGCCAAGCCAATTTGACCACCACCGGGGGAACGGGGGGAAAATGTTCGGAATCGTGTTTAAGACGTCGGGGAAAGGAAGGAGAACAGAACGCGATCGGTCAGATCAAAGATTACCAGCACCGCGCTGGCTAAATAATGAATCCGATTCTCAACAACGTTTTGGTCGCCATTCCATTAAAACTTCGGCGGCAGTAGCTCAGGAGGTACGAGCGGTTGTCTGGCAACAGGAAGGTTGCTGGTTCGATCCCTGGGCTCTGCCTAGCCAAGTATCGAGGTGTCCCTGAGCAAGACACCACCTAACCCTAACTGCTCCTGACGTGTTGGTTGTTACCTTGCATGGTTGACACCGCCGTCGGTGTGTGAATGGGTGAATGTCAGGCAACTGTAAAGCGCTTTGGATAAAAGCGCTGCATAAATGCAATCCATTTACTTCGTCTTAAAAAGACCACCATAGGCACAAACGACACTGGTAATCCGTGGATGGTTCAACAGCACGTTGCGTTCTGGCCGGGGCTTCTGTAATGTCTTACCCATGACACCACTCGTCCGTTGAAACACGGCAATTTGGCACTCTCGTCGGAAATCTCCTCCTTCACCACCCTGGGAAGAACGAGGGGAGAGAGAGAAAAAAGGTTTTAAGAGACTTGCTTGATTAACGCCCTGAGTCAGAACAGTACAGCGTGCTGGATATTTAGGACATGAGAATTTGCACACACGCACACACGCACGGGAAATGTCTTGTCAACGTACCCAGCGAGGATCAACAGAATGCTTGAGCAATCAAAGCCTACTGGAGTTGGCATTCAGAGTGAGGATCTGCTTGGTGTAATATTAGGCACGTACAGTAGGTCGTCACCACCGGGATGATACCAACTAACTAACCACCCAGGGATCACCATCTTATTGGCCTGTCAATACCCATTTGGTACCAGCTGTGTCATCCGTGCCCCCAGTATGGGAAATTATCTAGCACAATTATCTAGCATACATTTGGCTATATTTAAATGGGAAGGTGGCAATTGTCTTTGCTCTTCAGTTTGGCAGTAAAAAAAATATATATATATGAGTGATGTACAACAACTATTCACATTGTCATATTTGAAACAGATCCATTCAATGAAATCTTTATTGTAAACATAAATAGAGCTACGACTGCCTCAAGCGCACACACATGTTTGGCGGTTTTAATTTGAAAGCAAAATGGCTGCCCCGGCGCGCTTCCCTAAATATAGCGGCGGCCACATCGCTGTACATTTGTGCGGTATATTATTAGTACAAATTACAGCCGTGTAAACATGTGTTACGTCTGCTTAGCTTCCAGAGCGGAAACACAAAACTTTGCAGCCCCCCCCCCCCCCTCCCTCCCCAACTGCACCAAATGGAGTCAGTCCAAACTCACAGCCCGGTTATAACGCGTGGACGTCAATTAAGACACATGGGGGGCGGGACCAATCCCACCACCACAGCTCGCCGCGGTGCCGACAGTTCACTGCCTCAAAGGCGGGAGGAGGCTGGGCGACGGGCATCCATCAATCTGTCTGTCTGTCCGTCCCTCCCGCCACAGCCGCGGTCGTCTCTTCATCTTTGTCAGCAAGACAAACGACCAACCTGACGAGGCTGGCTGCAGACCGCCAACTATGCTATTAACAGGCAGTTTGCAGGGGTGGTGGGGGGGGGGGGGGGAGCCCACAAGTGCTACATAGAAGGGACACTTAAGTCTCTCTCAGTCTCGGTCTCTCTCTCTCTCCAAGAGGTCTGCTCAAGGACCAGGGGTCCGTCGGGGGCCAGGGCCCACCGAGTCCCAGGCTAGCTTGCTTGCCTGTTTTGGTCGGCTTGGTGGTAAGCAAGCTGTTGAGAGCGGCTCTTGCGGGCAGAGTGGTAGCATAGGGCCAGATTGTTGTGGGCACTGGGGGGAAGTGTGTGTGTGTGTGTGTATATATGCATGTGTGTGTATAAATATAGGCAGCATTGTCTGGTGTGCTGCTAAATGTTGTAGCCTCTTGCTCAACACACACACGCAACACAAACACACACCTCATTAGAAACAGGCAGACAGATTCAACATCCGACCCCCTCAGTGAGTAATTGTCCTTCATTCCTTCCCCCGCCAAACAAAAACTAATGACCTCAACCCGAGATGTCTCACACACATAAATACCTTGAATAAGCACACACACATACATACATACGAATTCTTGCCCCTCACCCCTCCTCCCCACTAATCTCCCCACCCCAAACAAACACACCACACAGACTCCCCTTTTCGGCAAATTCATTAATCCTTTAAAACAATTCCCTCTGCAAATGCGTGAGACAGAAAATGACCCACACTCCCTCCCTCTCTCTCCCATTATCTCCACAGAGATGCTCCACCCAGCTAATCCCCCCCACCCACCCACACCCCTCCACCCACACCCTCCCCAGTTGTTGAATCTAACCCAGCCACCCAGACACACACAGCAAATGGTCTCCTGTCCTCCTCAGCGAGACCAGGTTCACCACGACGGCGCTGGTGTGATCTGGAGTGCAGTGTGTGTGCCATGGATATCCTCTCTGCCTGCCGTCCGTCTCTCACACACACACACACACACGACAGCTGGCTTCATCTTACTGGGGCCCATGAAAACACAGACGGACACAGTTGCATACTCCTGGGCCGGAGGAGGAGGAAGAAGAAGAAGGGGAAAAAATGTTCTCGCTTTGATTGGACAGCTGACTCAAGAGCTGGGTTTGAAAAATGTCCATCTGATCTCTGTTGGGGATATTTAGGCTCGACGAGCGAGAAAAAAAACCGAGAGAAATGGAGGTAGACAGCAGCATAGGTTAGCTTGCGAAAACTTTCCACCGTCTCCTTCTGAAAATAACATTTCCTTGTCCCCCAGAGAGTACTGTTTGTTGATTTAGGAAAAAAATGGAAAACTGGAATTACCATTGAAAAAACATTAATGTTTAATGACTCAGCATATCATGGGATCTCAACTTCTCCCATATTCTTCCCTGCGATATTTACAACCTAAATATCTAGCGTTATAAATGTCTAGCGTTATAAATGTCCAACCCTTAGGTCAATCTATGCTCATCTGTGATGGTTAAGCACACTTTATCATGTTGTTGTTGTTGTTGTTGTTTCACTGTCATGGTCATGGTGGTGTGGCTCTGAATCACCGATTCCCGTCTTGGGAAAGGCAGTACAGACCGCGGTCCCCGGGGGATCAAATAAAAGATGAATTGATAAGCGAGGAGAGGAGACAGACCCTTTCAGACTTGGAGGACGGAGAGAAAGGGGGAGACAGGAAGAGAGGCGAGAGGAGGGGGGAGGAGTGAGAGAAGGACGGACCTCTCACAGGCCAAAGTGTTAAGAAGGAGGAGGAGGAGATTTCTGGGATTTTCTCTCCCAGAAAGCAAAGCCCCAGCAGGATTTCACAAGATGATGGATGCGAGGAGCGGTGATGAGGATTTAAAACGCACAGTAACACCCCCCACCAGCCAGAGAAAGAGACGGGAATGCCGCCCATTGTTTAAGTCAAATGCTAATACACATGTATTAACATATTTAATTGTTAATTGTTGTTAGGGACATTGTTTAAAAAGGTCCCTGAGATTTTGGGGTTGTTTTACATGAACTGTATTGATGACGATTGTTATAAACCGAAATTGTGTCTCGTGAGAATCAACGTGTATAGTATTAGATTATATCATTATAGTATTATTATTGTTGTTACAGCCTTAAACCAGATGACAACTGTATAGAAAATGTACAACAACAACAAAAATCCAAACATTAAGACTATTCGAGGCGTGTGCATTTAATTACGGTCCATTGCAATCCCTGTACAGCGTCTCAATGCACTTCAATGTTAATATAACATAGCCTAATAGATCACTTCAATGTTAATATAACATAGCCTAATAGATCACTTCAATGTTAATATAACATAGCCTAATAGATCACTTCAATGTTAATATAACATAGGGTAATAGATCAGTGCAACAGAGGAAGAGGGACTGGGAGCTTCCAGGGAGATCCAGATCAACTCTGCCCACTTTTCCTATTTTTCCTATTTGTCATGCAAATTAAGATAAGATAGAACTTTATTAATCCAGAATTGTGGCAGGTTGCATAGCAATAGAATAAAACCGAAATAAATAAAACTAAAATAACAGATTTACAAATTTGCAGTAAGTCTAAGTCCGAGTAAAAGTATAAAAACATAAGTTAGATAAGATATTCAGTCTGCAAAAACTATTTGGCAATAATTGGAGTGTAATAACAGGGTAATAATAATAATAATAATAATAATGTAAGAGTATATAAGTATTGCACATGATATAAAGAATATTGCAGATGAAAGGTAATTTTGTATCTTTTAAAATCTAATTAAAAACAGCGTCTCGATGCATGTATGCATAAATATTAATGTAACCCAGCCCAATGGATCATTTAAATATTAACATGAATAAAACACAGATTTTAAATCAGTGCAACAGAGGAAGGTGAGTCCAGGGAGATCCAGATGCACTCAACTATGTCCAACTATGGGGTTTTTCTCTCCCCCACATTTTGTCTTGCAAAGAAACGACACAAAAAGAAAAGTTCGAGCAAAAAAAAAAAAAGTTGGACAAACAACAGTCCGCTCTCCTGTTAAGTTCACTCACCCGAAGTCCTGGTCCATGGACTTGAAGAAGAACTTGTAGCTGGGCTTGTTGAGGACCTGCTTGAAGTCCAGCAGGGTGATGTCCTCGGCCGGGACGGGGATCTTCACCAGGTACGGCGTCTCCTCCTCGTCGATGTGGTAGATGATCTTGGTTTCTGCCATCTTTTCCCCCCTCGACGGTCGTTTGCGTCACTTTCAGCAGCGGCGGCGAGCAGCGGCCAGGCGAGGCGAGGCGAGCTACACCGTTAGCCCCGCCGTTAGCCCCGCTGCTAGCGAGCTAGTTAGCGGCTAGCGACGAGCTAACGAGACGAGAGGAGGAGGTGAGGCTCCGGTGGCCACGGAGGGGCTTTCTTCTTTTTTTCTCCCTCCTTTTTCCCCCGCTTTTCTTCCTTTACTCTCGACTACTCTGCGGGGGGAAGAGCGTTCGAACGGCCGCACGACGAACGATCGACGACCGACAACCAACTTTTCTCTCCCCCGACAAAAACACACAGCAGGAGGAGGAGGAGGTGGAGGAGGAGGTGGGGGTCCGAAAAAAAACTTTTCAGGACTTCGCGAGCCAACGCGGCGGCGTGACGTAGACGTTGCGCGCGCCCCCCACCCCCCCTCTTCCCAACTCCTCCCCCCTTACTTTGCGCTCCCCCTCCTCCCACCAACTCCCCTTCTCCTCCTCCACTTCTCCCCTTCTCCTTCTCCTCCACTTCTCCTCTCCCCTTCTCCTCCACTTCTCCACTTCTCCCCTTCTCCTCCTCCACTTCTCCCCTTCTCCTTCTCCTCCACTTCTCCCCTTCTCCCCCTGAGAGAGAGAGAGAGAGAGAGAGAGAAGGGTGGCATGGGAGAGAGTGCAGTTACTCCACAGTGTAAGAGAGAAAGAGATTTTTGAAACTTTTACATTTTTGAAACTTATTTCTTAAATCAGGATGTTAATGTCTTTGCATCAAATGAATGCAACATTACATTGCACTGAGTGTAATAAATGTAAAGGGGGGGGGGGAGCATTGTGTATTACCCACACTGGGTAATAATTGCTTAGTTGTTGCTATGTTTGCACGAGTCAGTGCGGTGACATCTTGACAGGCCATCATTCTGTCTCGTCTCCGTCTTGTCTTGAGACAGTAAATATCTGCGCATCCTCCACATTTCACACGCGCCCGCTATTGTACACGCACGCCCGTTGCACAGACACACACACACACACACACACACACACACACACACACACACACACACACGCACACACACACTTTTAGACTAAACACAATGGGGTTAAGGAAAGGTGAAAGCGGTTCTGTGAACTGTAAGAGTCCTGTCAGACGTTTCAAGAATGTCATTTAAGTCAACATAGCATGGATGCATGAGAATATATAGTGTATTGTACAATCCAGGGGAACGTAATGGGTGGACGCGCATTAAGAGAAGAGGGGAAATTGGTCGATTGATCGATAAAGGCGATCCAATAACGGAATGCATATAGTGCCTTATTCCTGGACACAAGAGTATAAGTTGCAAGTGAATTGAAAGACCCACAGCCACAAGGCGCCCGTGGATGTGCCTGCTAGCCACGTGGAAACAGAGGCAACCACAACCACAGTGACTAATCAGTTCCCACAAACTGCATTGATCTGAAACGGCTTCCTTTAATGTGTGTGTGTGTGTGCGTCTGTGTGTGTGTGTGTGTGTGTGTCTGTGTGTGCTTGTATATGTTACCACACACACACACACACACACACACTCATACCCAAAACTTAATTCAGTTAATTAGTTTGTGATGATGAAGGATTAATTGACTTTATTATTGAATAGACATGCAACAATTTGTCAAAAAGAACATATGGTTAATCTCCATAGTTAATATACAGATTTCATTTCTTTATATCTTATATGGTGGATATATATTCACACTTGAGTTAACCAAAGCAACCTGACCCTTGGAAATGTGAATAAACACCAACATGTATTCTTTCAGAATAAGAATTTATTGACAATTAATTTGAAGTATTAATTTTCAAGTGAAGGAGTTTGTATTGTATTGTATTGAATGAGTCAGTCTATACATATTCTCAATTAACTCTAAGACACACTTCTAGACATCTAAGCAGCCCAGTATGAATACGCAAAAACCAAATACAAAGTTGACCCAAAGTTCCAAAGTTAATAAAGTTATAAATGCACAAAAAAGTTTGACACTGGTTTACATACAACACATGTCTCATCCGATTGATAAATAATATGAAGGATTATCGGACACTGAAAGAAAAAGACAAAAAAACAAACCAAATAAAAGTGTTTAAATTGTCCCAGGCTTGGCATGACCTCCTGACCTCCTGACTTCCTGACCTCATGACCTCATGACCTCGGCATGACCAAGAGAGCCCGCTCATTTGTGGAACCAATGCGGGCCGAACACCACGCCCACCACACAGGTGACCACAAACATCACCCAGAAGACCACGGCCAGCACCTGCACACACACCAGCGTCCTCTTGTGCTGCTGCATCACCTCCACCTCCACGTCCTCGGCCAGCAGGCCCCGGGCCCCCGGCTGGCCCCTGGGCCCCTGCTCCGGGTGCATCTGCTGCACCCGCAGGCTGACGGTGGGCAGGATGATAAAGCGATGGTGGTGGTGATAGTGGTGATCCGTGATGCCGCCCGTCTCCATGGAGACCACCACCCGCTGGGTGACGGACGCCTGCAGGCGGGGGCGGGGCACGGCCTGCAGGGACACGGGGAGGCCGTAGGCGGCGGCGGCGGCGGCGTTGGGCGGCAGCTGGGCCAGTATCCGCAGGTTGGGGGGCAGGCAGAGGGTGTCGCCGCTCAGCAGGGGCGTGTGGTGGCGGCAGAGGGGGCAGGGGATGGCGGGCAGGCTGTGCTCGTCGCACGGGCACAGCTGGATCCGCTGGAGGCACTCGGTGCAGAAGACGTGGAGACACTCCAGCATCCGGGGGCACTTGGTGCACTGGTTGTACTCCTGGTAGCACACGGGGACACTCCACCTCCAGCGGCTCCGAGGTGAGTACGGTGGCCGCTGGCTCCCCCTGGTGGAGAGCGGAGGTGGGCACGCCGATCATGGCGCAGGAGGGAGACGGCCACCACCGGCGAGGACTAATTGGGAGGTCACCGATGCTTTGCAGTCAGGGCCCGTGGTGTAGCCTGTAGCCTGTAGTCTGGAGGAATAAGACATCGACATGTAGAAGAGAGGAGAGGTCAAGAGATTAGATTGGTTGACTCTCTCTCTCTCCTCTCTCTCTCTCTCCCCTCTCACTCCTTCTCTCTTTCTCTCTCTCTCCTGGGAGATGTGCCTGTTTTTCATCTGAGGTTTAAAATAAATAGTCTCCAGAGTCTGTGAGCCGTGTAGCTCATAGTTGATCCATTCAACCCAGTTTGTCCTCACCCTCCCTCCCCCCCCTCCCCTCTATCTCAAACACACACACACACACACTACAATGGGGGTCTGGGTCTTTTGTAATAGACCGCTTAGTTACAACCAGTTAAAGTGTCATGGCATCCCCCGGACTCATTGATATGAAAGTGTGTGTGTGTGTGTGTGCGTGCGTGCATATGTTCCAGTTACGGCCCCCACCCCCACGCCCAACAATAGAAGGAGGCCAAATCTCTGTCCATTTTCATGTATACCTTGTACACAACATGGCTAATACTACTACTACTACTACTACATGTTGAAAACCTCTCCTTGCTCACTCCTGCCACTACACAGACAGACAGACAGACACACACACACACACACACACATAGAGGTGGTAAGTGAGACATAAACACGTCTATTATACAGTATATCATCATCATTCTATTTATTGTATTGATTCATTAAAGATATATTAACTAACAGTGAGAGTATAACAGTGAGACAACACCAGTTAAACAAACGACCCAAGTGTTGTTTGTCACACATACTCCCCTGACTCCCAGCACCATGCGGTTACTTGTCCCTTCGAGACTCTCAAGTCAATTGTACAAGAAGAATCATAGGATTGAACATCTTTCAACATTTTAGTTTACACCAGCTATCGTTTTTAGTAGTTTGTGATTTAATTTGTGATTGAATTATTCTTGTTTGTTTTTCTTTAAACAAGCAGACTAATTGGCTGATGAAACGCCTCCTGTTGAAACACACACCAGGAGACCTCACACTGAATCCACAGACACCCCCCCTGTCTGTGTCAATATCGCCGTAACAACCAAGAGACAGGAGATGCTTACCGGGCTGCTGCTGCTGCTGCTGCTGCTGCTGCCCAGCATCTCTCGCAATCACTGGGGATGGGATGTGGGTCGACCTGCTGATGATGATGATGATGATGCAGATGTTCACACCTGGAACCCCCTCCCCACCCCACCCTATACTACTGCTGCCTGCTGCTGCTGCTTGCTGCCTGCTACAACCCAAGCCCCCTATAGAACCGCCTCCTTTCCTGGGTGACCAATCACATCACATCACAGGGGTCTCCAGCTAGCTACACCTGTGTTCTCCCCTTTCCTGGTTCATTTGCTGGCCCCCTGCTGCTCTCTCTGTCTCTCTCTCTCTCTCTCTCTCTCTCTCTTCTCTCTCGCCCTCTCTCTGGTGTTGTGGAGCTACGTTTTTAACCCAGAGGACCTTGCTTCTCTGTCACGACAGGCCTCATGGGTGGTGGGTTGATGGGGGCGGGTTCTGGTGGTTACCTCAGTAAATAAGTCCCTAGCACACCTGGTGGTTACCAGGACACCGTGTCGTCAGTTTAATTGTGGCAGGTCACACCATTAAGTATATTAATATTACTCACGTGTGGAATATGTGTACAAATACGTAGTATTACACAGCTCAGAGATCCGTATATCTCTCATTTTTATTAATGCCCAAACGCCAATAGGAATCTTCAGCCATCTTACATTTCCAGGGCATGCTTTGGGCAAGCTGAAACGCTTTTGAATTCTGAATACGAGGAGATAGATGAAGTTATTATGGGGACTAGCTAATATAACTCT